>PVIH01010289.1:36696-76629 GCA_004025045.1 Sigmodon hispidus
GCTACAGCTGATAAACACCTTCAGCAATGTAGCAGGATACAAGATAAACTCAAAGAAATCAGTAGCCCTTCTATACGCTAAAGATAGAAGAGCTGAAGAAGAAATAAGGGACACATTACCCTTCATATTAGCTGCAAATAGTATTAAATACCTTGGAGTAACTATAACCAAAGAAGTAACAGACCTATTTGACAAAAACCTCAAATCACTGAAAAAAGAAATTGAAGAGCACATTAGAAACTAGAAAGCTCTCCCTTGTTCCTGGATAGGGAGGATCAACATAGTAAAAATGGCAATCCTACCAAAAGCAATCTACAGATTCAATGCACTGCCTATCAAAATCTCAACACAATTCTTTACAGACCTTGAAAGAACATTACTCAATTTCATTTGGAATGACAGAAAAGCCAGGATTGCCAAAACAATTTTGCTCAACAAAAGACCCTCAGGAGGCATCATCATCCTCAACTTCAAGTAATACTATAGAGTTATGGTAACGGAGAAACAACTACCCTGAAATGTGATTGGTCCCATCCTATGGGTTGCATGTTCATACAAAATTAAAGGGAGGGGAAAAGTTATCTATTTTCCCTCCCATGTGTGTGTGTGTCGCACGCCACCTTGGCCAGCAAGGAACACACAACACCAGATCCTTCTGTCGGCAGTTTATTCGGGCCTTTTACAATCTGGTTTCTTCTTATCTTTCACTCACTCGCTCATTCTCTCACTCACTCACTCACTCACTCACTCACTCACTCAGAGGAACAACCATTCTCTCATGAACGACCTCGGGAGGAAGCCTGCTCTTAGTGAAATACCCTCAGGGCTTCCAATCCAAGATAGCCATGTGGGCATCACCAATAGGCTCAGATACGCGGAAGCAAGCCAGATCCTTGGCCTTAGCCAAATATGGAGTTGTGTACCAGGGAGAGCGCTCAAGGCCAATCTTAAGGTGTGGCTGTAAGCAGCTCCCTACAGTTCCCCCTTTTTTAATATAAAAGCAACAGGCAAGAGTAGAGGCCTGATCTCTGTTGTGCAAAGGAACATATACTAATGCTTCTCCAGGTGTCCTCCACCCAGACAACATCAGACCTGTCCGATACCCCTTTTTCACAGAGGCGGGAATGTGGGTATCAACCCGCATGCAACCAGACATGCTCTTCTTGGGCTCCAAACCTCGGTGGATCCAAGCCTCGGTGGATCCCAAGTGCAATGCGTAAGCCTCGCATCCTGTGCTAGAAAAATTAACCTTTCAAGGTAGCCAGCCAAACATGAGGGGACTGTCCCATCTCCAAGACAGCAAAGGCTTGTAGAATCATGGCTGCATTACGGCATTGAGTGAACCTAATATAGCAAATGCACCACAGGCACACTAGGAATATCAGCACCATCAGGCTCGCCAGAGCTCCCATTCCCTCCCACTATTTCTGGTGATCCACAGTAGCGGAGAACCAGGACGCCAGTCCTTCTGCCAGGTCCACATCCACTCCAGTAGAATTCACGATCACCATGGTCACTCTCAGCTGGGCCATCAAGTTTTCAAATTCACCAATCCAATTTCCTAAAAGATAACTCGACAACTGTTTAGACAGATTTGCAACATGAATAAAGTTCTGATATTGTACACTAGTCCCACGTAATTCTGGAAACTTCCATTCACAGCCAAGTTAGGCCAGCTGCCAAAGAGTATCAATCTACTCTTGGACCAGGTCAATCCTTTGATTAATAACCATCAAGCCCTTTTTTAACTGGGCAATAAGATTCTTTTGTATGTCTAGAGCCTATACTACATTAGCCAAGACTGCATTCAAAGTCTGCGCAGTCTGCATAATATGGCTCGCAGCTCCTATGGCAGTCAATGAAATGACTGTGATTATGGCAAGCACTTATCTGCACCATCAGGGCCATCAACAGGAGCTTCTGCATCGTCTGCTTGCTCCCCAGCCTCATTTACCTTTTCCGATTGAATCTTCCTGGTCAGACGCTCTGGTACCCGAACTGGATCATTTCTATCCTGGGGGAAAACGCAAACAGACCCTCTCGCCCATGTTAAAACAGGGTCCCGGCCGCACCAGCGGCCTGTGAGGATGTCTTTCCATTTCACCAGTCCTTTCTGCATAGTGCCTGGATTGACGTGCCAGTCTGCTGCCGCAGCCCCATGAACATCCAAATTTAAAAAATTAAGAGTGAATAGAGCTAGGGAAAGTCTTTCCTTTGGGGTACGGCCATGGCCTATTCCCCCTTTCTGTTTAATAAGGCACTCCTTGAGTGTGCAGTGGGCTCTTTCCGCTGTGCCTTGCCCTTGGGGGTTATAGGGCAGACCATGTTGCTAAGCCTCCAGTATCTATCAGCTGCAGTAAGTGACTGAGAATCCACAGTTAAAACATTTAAATATAAATAATGAAGTATAAGTGGTCTTTGAGCATGGCTGCATACTCTCCCTTCTCAGTTTTAAGACAAACTTTAAGAGTGCAATGAGAGCTGCTTCCACAATTGTCAGACCTATAAAAATTATAAGAAATCTCAGTCTTCAGCACAAAATTTGGCAAAACTTTAATTACTTTTGGAAACTCTATAAGCAATGGCTTTTAACATCCTTAGCCTTTCCCCCAGAATGTGCAGAGGCAAAAAGTTAAGATGAAAACAAGTATCAACAGAAACATGGACATAGGCCATCCTTCCAAAGGAGGGAATATGAGTAACATCCCTCTGCCAATATGATTAGGAGCAAAATGCCCCGAGGATTCATTCTAAAATAGTTTACTGACAGGAATTCTGTACACAAAGGACACTGTTTGACTATTTGAATGGCTTGGTCCTTTGTGATCTTGAAATTAAATTTCAAAAATCCAGCATTATGATAAAATCTTTGATGGACTTAAAATACATTAGCAAATGCATTAAACATTAAACAAAACATATGTTGATTCAGTAAACTGATCAGCACAGACATTGCCTTCACTAGGAAGGTCAGAATGAACACACAAACATCCCACATAAACTAGCTTGAGTTGTGTCCCACAAAAGCCTGTATTTTTAATGAAAGCTGACATACTTTACTCACAGGTGCAATATAACTAGCTGTTTCTGAAGGGATCTGTGCCACACATATTGACTATATCAGTGAACAGATTAAATAGTTTAAGAGAATATGTATTAAAGGCCAGCTGTACAGCTAGAAACTATGCCACTTGAGCAGATTTGGCTGCTGTGATTTACACATCTGTAAGTGGTGAAGAGACCACAATTGCACAGCATTTTCTAGCATTCTTTAAAGGTCATAATAACTTTGGGAAAACACATTGAATGAGTCTTTAAAAAGTCAATCAATTTTGAAGAAAGGATAGTGATTATTAAAATCACACATTTTTGAGCACATAAAATGTACATTTTGAATTAGTGGCTTGTACCCACGAATGTCATGAATATCCAGAGTCTATGCTGCTCAGAAACCTGCTTATGTGGCTGGGAGCCTGGCCTTCATTCTTATGCTAAAAACCGTGGCTGCCTAGGCCTCTAGAGCCTAAGGTGGGTTAAACTGAAGGCTCCTGCTGTGGTTGAGCCTTAAAGCCTAGGGCTTGGTAGTAGTAAGACCCAAATGGAGGTTTCATTAGCATAAGGTTTAAAACTTTACACTGTATGATACCAAATGTTTGTAAGTTAAACTTAAATCTTTATGGAATTACATTTAATACAGCCAGGCAATAAGACAAAACAACTTAGCAGGGCAATATTTATAAGAGATTGTAAATAAGGAATTAAACCACATCCATGGTACAGTAGCAAAATTCTAAGGAAAAGATAAGAGACATGGTATAGCAGCTCATGCCAAAAAAAATTGGACATGAGTTTGAAGACTCCATCCTTATATGACTTTTACTCCTTATTTCAAAAATCTTTTTCTGAGCTTTTCCCAAAGAGCCCCAGCCTTGCTATGTCTGTTACTTTCACTTTGAGCCGAAACTGCTGTTACTGTTACCTTGAGCTCAAGGTTACTGTGCGTCCACAGCTACAACAGATTATACCCACTCGTCAGTGAGCTTGCCGTGCGTCCACAGCAGCGAGAGGTTTCACCCACTGTTGGTGAGCTCCCTCTTCTCCGCCTTTATCTACAGGTCGGAGCTACCCGCTTTAATCGCTGATCCCACTTTACCTGGGACTTACCGGTGCACCCCCCGAATGCAGAAAGTTCTGAATCCTGTCATCCGTTGGTGCGAGTGTAGTTCTTATCTCTTCCCGGTACGGGCCACCACTTGTCGCGAGCCACCTCGGCCAGCAAGGAACACACAACACCAGATCCTTCTGTCGGCAGTTTATTCGGGCCTTTTACAATCTGGTTTCTTCTTATCTTTCACTCATTCGCTCATTCTCTCACTCACTCACTCACTCACTCACAGGAACAACCATTCTCTCATGAACGACCCCTGGAGGAAGCCTGCTCTTAGTGAAATACCCTCAGGGCTTCCAATCCAAGATAGCCACTTGGGCATCACCAATAGGCTCAGATCCTTGGCCTTAGCCAAATATGGAGTTGTTTACCAGGGAGAGCGCTCAAGGCCAATCTTAAGGTGTGGCTATAAGCAGCTCCCTACGTGTGTGTGTGTGTGTGTGTGTGTGTGTGTGTGTGTGTGTGTGTGTGTGTGTGGTGTGTGTGTGTGTGTGTGTGTGTGTGGTTTCCTGGTTGTCTTGATTTAAGCCTCTCTAATTTACTATTCCCCCCTCCCCGCCAAGATGTATTCAGATCTCAATAATCAAGAACCAAAATAAATCATTCCTCTTAGACTCAGGTGTATAACTTAGTTGGTGGGTGATTTGTCTAGAATGCATAAAGTCCCACATTTTATCCCCAGTACTATGTACATTGTGCATAGAATATTCTCTTGTAATTCCATTACGAAAAAAGTAGACACAAGAGAATAAGAAGTTCAAGGTCATCGTTAGCTTCATAAAGAGTTTGAGACTATCCTTGGCTAAAGATGCAGTCCCCAAAATCTTTGCACCATTGTTCAGGGCTTGTGTGTATATATATAGCCATTGACAGTACTGCCAAGCAGAGAGAATAGAGAGAAGGGGGAAAAGAAGGGAGAGGAGCAAGCAAAGGAGGAGAGGAGGATGCCAGAGGCCAGACACCCAGACAGCCACAGAGTAAGAAGAAAAATAAGTTATATATAATAAAGAAAGGTAAAAATCCAGGAGATAAAATGTAGTTAAAGAGAAATCAGATAATTTAAGTTAAAAAAAAAAAAAACAAGCAAATAGTCTGCTGTTCTTTCCATCTCAAGACAATTCATTTTATACAATGGCATTGTTACATATTTCTTTTTTTCTTGTCACTCTATTTTATTTTATTTTTTAGAAAATAAAGTCTTTTTTCTATGTAAAAAAATAAAATTAAAAAAGAAAGAATCTCAAAAACAAAGCAAAACAAAACAAAAACAAAAACAAAACAAGCAAACAACAAATAACAGGCTAGAAACAAGCCAAGCTAAGGCTGGGCATTCAGAAGTAAGAATAAGTCTCTATGTATTTATTTGGGAGCTGGGGAGTGGCTCCCCAAAGAGAGAGAAAAAAATACCACATAGGGCCTGAGAAAGCAAAGAAAAAGAAGAAACATAAGGCTCCTTTAAGAAATGCCAAACAGCAGATCACTTATACAGCCTTTTCCATGCTAAGTAAAAACATCTGCCACAATGCAGGGCATCAGCTTCATAGACCTGGCTTGGTGGAATGCAGTTCATGGTCAATGAAGCTCCAGCCAGGCATCTAGCTTTAGGCTTTGATCCAAGAAGTGGACAGAGCCAGCTGCCAAAGCTATAGTGGGAGTCCCAGCCATGCCACTTAGCAGTTTAAAGGCTCCTATGGCCAAAAAGACTGGAGATAAACAGTAAAGATAGATCCAGATGGGGAGAAAAACCTCTAAACAGGTTCCAGTGTGTTTAAAAATGTGCATAGGCTTAAGAAAGAAAAGAAAAATATAGACAATCATAGAAAAAATAATATTTTAAAAGTAATATATCAAAGTCCTTAAAGAGAGTAAAAGAAATATAAAAGAAGCCACACAACACTGGAAAAGTACATGCAGAGTTTGGATGCTATATAGTATTGTGCTGATTTTAAATTTTTGATCACTGATAAGTAAGCAAAGGAAAACTGCTAAGAGAGATGGGATTGTGAACAGGACTGCTAAACTGAACCAACCTTGATATTTTAGGGGTATCTTAGCTTTAAAAAGATGTAAAGGAAATATATTTGTGAAATGAAAATAAAAAAAGGCTTGAAGAAGAAGTTTTGCATTTATTTTCACAAACATGAGGCTTTGAGTGCCTTCAGCACTGATATGGATCTGGTTTGATAAGGGGAGACTTCCTGAATCTTGACAGGTGATATAAATCAACAAATGTTATAGCTGGTCTTCTCAGGACTTAGACATTAGCTCAATTTTCTCAGGGGCCCCACAGACTAAGGAAGTAGTCTAGAAAAGAGTATGTCTACATTCCCAAGAGATGGGTTGGATAGTCTTTGGATGGGTTATGAATGTTTGTTATCATTTAGGAGGATATAGAAATGAAGGATAAAAATACAACTATTCATCTCAGATTTTTTAAATTGGCATGGGTTTTTGTATATTGATACAAATTTAAAGTTATTTTTGTTATCCTGTATATATGGTTCTTTCTTTATATTTAAAAAATTTTCTCATACCCACCAATGCTTTTCCTCCTGCCCCTTCTCCTAGTCCTCCTCCAGCCTCTCCCTTCCTGCCCCCACCACAGCCCCTGTTCACTCCCCAGAAAGGGCAAGGAATGCCATTAATTCAGTCTGACATATCCAGTTGATGTAGGACCCATTCCCTCCAACTCCACCTGCAAGGCATGGGCTCCAAGAAGGTAGTTCATGCACCTAGGAGAGACTCTGATCTGAGTGCAAGAGGCTCCACAAACTTCCCTCACCTTTCAACTGTCATTTATTTTCAGAGGGTCCAGATCCTTCCATGAAGATTCATCAGCTTTTATTTCAGTCTGTGAGCTGCCAACAGCATAGGACAGCTTATTTCATGGGTCTCCCCATCATGGTTCTGATCTTTCTGCTCATACAGATGCTTCCATCAGCTGCTGGATGGAGGTTCTATAATGGCAACTAGGGTGGTCATTCTTATGATAATAGGGAAAGGCCTGTTTAGGCACCCTCTCCACTATTGCTTGGAGTCCTAGCTGGGCTCATCTTGTAGGTTCTTAGGTGTTGCCGAACACCAAGTTTCTCTCCAATCCCACAAAGGCTCCCTCTATCAGGATATTCACTTTTTTTTGCTCTTCCTCTCTTATCCATTTTTCATATTCTTTTCTCACCTCCCCTTGCTCCCCCCACCCCCATAGGAATGCAATTTTCATAGGAGATCTGTATTTCCTCTTCCTAGGGGTATCTATGGATGTCTCTGTTAACTTCCTCCTGTTAAATATCTGCTGGGGGTTGGGGTAGATTGTAACCTTGTTATTCTTTGCCTTACATCTAAAATCCATTTATGAGTAGGAATATACCATATTTTCTATCTAGGTTGTTTCCAGGTTCTGGCTATTATGGATAATGTTGTTATGAACATAGTTGAGCTAATGCCTTTGGGGTAAGAATGTGCATCCCTGGGTGTATGCCCAAGAGTGGTATTTCTGAATCATTGGGGAGATTGATTTCCAGTGTTCTGAGGAAATGCCATACTGCTTTCCAAAGTAGCTATATACGGTTACACTCACATAAGCAATGAAGGAGTGTTCCCTTTGCTTCATATCCCCTCCAGCATAGATTGTCATCTGTGTTTTTTATCTTAGCCATTCTGACAGGTGTAAGATGATATCTCAGAGTTGTTTTCATTTGCATTTCTCTGATGACTAAGGATGTGGAGCAGTTCTTTAAGTGTCTTTCGGCCATTGGAAGTTCTGTTGAGAATTCCCTTTTTAGCTCTGTACCCCATTTTCCAACTGAATACTTCAGGTTTTTTTTTAACCTCTAGTTTCTTGAGTTCTCTATGTATTTTAGAGATCAGCACTATATCTGATGTAGGGTTGGCGAAGATCTTTCCCCATTCTGTAGGCTGTCATTTTGTCTTATGGACTGTGTCCTTTGCCTTACAGATAGGAGGTTTCAGGAGATCTCATTTATTAATTGTTACACTCAGTGTCTGTGCTACTGGTGTTATATTTAGAAACTGATCTCCTGTGCCAATGAGTTCAAGAATATTTTCCACTATTTTTTCTATCAGGTTCAGTGTAACTGAGTTTATATTGTGGTCTTTAATCTACTTGGACTTGAGTTTTATGCAGGGTGATATACATTATTTATTTGCATTTTTCTACATATCACTTGTTTGGAGTATTGTGTTTGAACAGATCTTTTAAAAATGCAATGTATAATTAAGAAATGAAGTTTGTAGTTAATATGTAATATTCAATGGATGATGGGAATTGAAAAAACTCCATAAGGAGTTTGCTCTCAATGTGGTAAGGCTAGTCATTTGGTCAAGAAACTGCTCTTGGCTTGACTACTGACAATATACTGTACAGAATGGACAAATGGGGCACAGTAAAAAGAATGTTGAACTTTGTCAAAACAAGGCAGGACAGTCCTTTGAGATTTCTGCTTCATAGAAGAGTCTTCCAGATATTCTGTAGGACACAGAGGAAAGTAACTGACAAACTTCAACAATACAAGGCAGGACAGGAGAGTTCTTCAAATTTCTTGCTTTATTGAAAACTGTTTAGCCTGTAGGCCAAAGTTAGATGCCCTAATATTACAAAGGAACTTTTGTTGACTGTCCAGACAGTCAGATAACTCTATTGCTAGGTAATATTACATTCTTCTGGGATTTTTGATGGAGTTAAAAACTAAATAATTAAAATTATAGTTTCTCTTAGTATGATAGAAGATAAATTAGTTATAAAACTTTGGATTCTCTAAGATAGGATAGATAATGGAGTATTTTCTTCATATTTGCCAGATACAAATGGACTGGATATTGTGATATAATTCTTATTTGATAATTGTTCTCATAAAAGTCTTACTGTGTTTAAGTTAAACCCTTTCTTTTTATTTATGCAAAAAGAAGAAATATCATGTTATATTTCATAAATATATTTTAACTGTGTAAAGGTGTATCATTTGTTTCTGCTGTTTTTGCAAGCAATTCAAAGACATGTTACATTTGTTTGAATAAAGAAAACTAACCTGGGATCACGAGGCTGAGTCAGTAATTAGCAGACAGAAAGTGTTAGGGATCAACTAAACATAGTAAATACTTTTAGTGGGGGCTGAACAGAAGAAATACCCCTTTTTTTAGGAGGGGAGACATGAGCAAGGAGAGAAGGTTAACTATATTCTACTCAGCCTCTCTGAACTATCAGGATTTTACCTCAACCTTTGAATCCTGTGTTCTATACAATGATAGGAATTTAAATAAAGTTTTCTTTATCAGCTGTAATAGAGTCAGTATTGAGGGAAAGAATTCCCACCTGGCTGAGGTCCATGCAGATGACCCTCTGCTGGTAGCTGTGGAATTGCTATTGCCAGTTCAGACAGCAGTTGTTTAAGGTGCAGCCACTATATTGAATAATCAATATCTGACTTTATTTTTTCATTATATTTTGTAAACTCTGAAACCTTCAGCAGTACAGATGAGGAAATAACATCTTCTTCTCCAGGCTTGCTAATCATCCTTTTTGAGGGGTATAGGGAGTAAGGAGGAGCTGTGAAACTGCTCCCCTATAATCAAGGGTGGGAAGGCTAGTCTGAGTTCTGGAGACTCAGCCTCCATGGTGGGCCAGTTAATGGGATTCAAAATGAATGAAGTTTTGTTAGCAAACGCATCCCATCTTTTACTCAAGGGCTGTTTTAGGAGTCTAAAATCCAAATGCACTTCATTAGTAGATGGTTAATGTTGTTAATATTTTAAATGATGCCCAATTGCTTTAGAGCTGAGAAAGTTATTATTAGTCCTATTATTAATTATTAAGATTATTCTTTGTAGCCTTGTGTGGAAATTTTTTACCTCTTTAACATTCTATGCTAATATCAGTAGTTCTTATTCAATATACATAAATATTTATGTTTTCCTAAAAACATCATGAACTATCTAAAATCTTGACAGAGTTGATTGTACACCTCCAGGGATGTATATGTGGGTATCACTTTGCCCAAAAGGATAAAGGCCTTCATGTTACTGCCCCAACCTGCCTCTGTACAATTTTTAGTCTCTGGATTAATATCCTGTTTAACTGGATACACATCATTTTTTTTCTACTCCCAAAGTTTCATCTCTTTCTGAAATAAAATGCTAGAAAATGTCAAGTCAAGATCAACTGAAAAAAAATCAGATTCTTCTTTTGAATCCTTCTTACTCTTGCCTAAACTTCTACCTGTGATATGATAAAGCCAGTCAGTCACAGGTCAATGACACATTTGAGAAAAAAAAAAGACATCATAATTAAAACACTTGCCTTATTATTTTAGTAGGTAAAAATAAGCTTGCTGATAGAATCACTGGTGCATAGGAAAATCACATGTGATCCAGAGCATGGCCTCAAAACACCAAATCATTAGTGACATCTGTGGTTAATGGATTTGTGATCAGAGTTCTTAACCTTTTGTATTGTAATTCTCACATGGGTTAAAATAGCTTGGAAGAAAGTTTCGCCTGAGAATCAAGGACCAGCTCTCCTGTAGGCCATGGTCTTTTATGAGAAAACTAATCACATCTCTACATGTTCTTACACATGAGAACAGTTTGACCCTTTATAAATGTACTGTTGTTTTCATCCATCCTCCAGATGTCACACTCAATACTTTCATCTAAATGATGATATTTCAGCTTTTAGATATTCCACAACTCTCTTTCATGAGTGAGATAATATTAGAATAGTTACAGTGGGGAAATTTTATTTTTTATTTATTTCCTACATATGTTTTATATGATAGTTTACCTGTGTGTTTGGTTAACAAATAGTTATTAGTTTATTCCTGCTATATTCCTATAAAAATAACATCTTTTCCTGGTTTAGATTCCTATGACATCTGTACCCATGATGGTGCCAAGGAATCCTGATTACTTGGATCTAGATGGCATGTTTAAATTATTGAGAGTAGTGTGCAAATGTACATGAAGAGTTAATATAATATGAAAATAAAACTATCTTCTTATCCTGTATTCACTGAGTGCAAAGGCAAATTTTAAATGGAACTAATTTCCATGGCTTGCAATGCTTACTCCCTGTTTACTTGAGCATGGTTTGATGAGGTAATGGAAAGAAATTTATCCTTAGGACAAGTGAAGCAGGTGTTTCTCTGTAGCTCCCAGATGTCAGTTGTGTATTTCCATGATGTTTGTGGGCAGTTGCTGGTGAAAATGTAGTTATGGCTACCGGCTATAACCAATAACCTGAAATCTAGAATCTATGTTAGACTGAACCTTTCTTGTTTTTCTTCCTCACTCTTCTGTTTACACCAATCTTCTCTGGGCATGGGTTGTAGTCATCATATCCAGAGACCAAAAGAATAAAAAATAGGAATCTAGGCCCACCTCATGTTGATTGATGATTGAAAATATAGCTGCTATCTAGAATCAAGTCAATTGTATAAGTACTGAGCTGTTACAGGATGGCTTTGTTGTGGTCTGGTTGTTTCTGTTTCCATATTTGATGTTCTGCCACCAGACAATATGAAATATTCAACTGCTTGTCTGGGATGGTTAACTCAATTATTTTGCATTTCAGATCTGCATCTTTATCACCCACCATGTGCATTCTAACAGCATAGAAATTAAGGTCCTAGCTATTGAATGATTTGAGCTCCAGAGAGGCAGTGGTATACAAAATACAATTTATTTATCAAAATTTCCCAGTTAAACCTGACTCAGTCTCAATGTTGGGGGTAGAAAACTGGATCTGCCAGGAGTGGAGGCTGCACTGAGCAATATTGGGACATTGGGACATTGGGACCTTGGGACCTCCTACCCATGCTGGGGAGGAGATGGGGAGATGGGGAGAAGAGAAAGGGACCTAAGGGGGTGGGAGGGAGAAGGAACCTTGAATAAGGATATACACGGATAGAAAATGTAACTTTATTCATAATATAAAAGGAAAAAAATATTATCCACTATAAAAAAATTTCCCAGTTAATGATTTAACTAGAGGGAGAATGAGTATTTCTTTTACTTATGGCTCATGGTTGAGAGCTACAATTTTCAAAATGAACCAAAATTTTAAATAATGATATTTAAACTGGAATATTAGAAGTCAGAATACAAGGTTCATTTGAAACTGGATTTGATGGTATGTTTTTCCTAGTTGTTTTTCTCTTTTGTTCTTTTGTGGGGGGGGCTGACACTCAGATTCCAAATAAATCACAAATGGAGACTTCTTCTTAATTATAAATGCCTGGCTTTAGCTTGGCTTGTTTCTAGCCAGCTCTTCTTAACTTACCAAGTCTAAGCTTTGCCTCTGGGCTTTGACCTTTTCTTACTTCCATAACCTTACTTTACTCTTACTCTTTGACCACTGCATATCTGGGTTCTGATCTCTGGAGTCCTCCTTCTGTTGTTCCTTCCTTCTCTCCTCCTTCCTCCCAGATTTCTCCTATATATTCTCCCTGCCTGCCAGCCTCTCCTATCTCTCTCTCTTGCCTTGCTATTGGCTGTTAAACTCTCTTTTAGACCATCAGGTATTTCAGACAGAAAAAGTAAAACAGCTTCACAGAGTTAAACAAATGTAACACAAACAAAAGTAACACACCTCAAAATAATATTCTACAACTTTCTAGAAAGCTGTCCATTTTATTCTTGGTTTTCCAATTTTGTGAAGTATAGATTTTTGAAGTATGACCTAATGGCTCTCTGAATTTCTTCAGTGTCTGTTATGATATCCCCATTTTCATTTCTTAGTTTAGTAATTTGGATATTCTATCTCTGCCTTTTAGTTAGTTTGGATCAGGGTTTGTCTATCTTGTTAACTTACTCAAAGAACTAACTCTATGTTTCATTGTTTCTTTGTACTGTTCTCTTATTTCAGTTTTATTAACTTTAGCCTTGAGTTTGACTATTTCCTGCTGTCTACTTCTTCTGGATGAGTTTGCTTTTATTTCTTCTAGAGCTTTCAGCTGTTCTGTTACATCTCTTGTTCAAAAATTCTCCATTTTTTTTTAATGTAGACACTTAGTGCTATGAACTTTTCTCTTAGCACTGCTTTCATTGTTTTCCATATGTTTGAGTATGATGTGTATTCATTTCCATTAAATTCTAGGAAGTCTTTAACTTCTTTCTTTTCTTCCTTCTTGACCCAGAGGTGGTTCAATTAAGAGATGTTCAGTTTCCATGAGTTTATAGGCTTTCTGTGATTTGTGTTATTGGTGAACTCTAACTTTAGTCCATGGTGATCTGATAGGATACAGGAATTATTCCCATTTTTTGTATCTATTCATATTTGTTTTATGACCTAGTATGTGGTCAATTTTAGAGAAAGTTCCATGGGATGCTATGAAGAAGGTATATTCTGTTGTATTTTGATAGAATATTCTGTATATATCTGTTACGTCTATTTGAGTCATAATATCTGTTAGCTCCCTTATTTCTCTGTTCTGTTTCTGTCTGGAAGACCTAATCAATTGTAAGAGTGGGATATTGAAATCTTCCACTTAGTGTATGGGGTTTGATTGAAAGATTAAGCTTTGGCAATTTTTCTTTTACTTATGTGGGAACCCTTGTATTTGTGGCACAATGTTTAGAATTAAGATTTCTTCTTGATTGATTTTTTTCCTCAGATGAATAAGTAATATCCTTCCTGATCTCTTTTGGTTGACTTTAGTTTGAAGTCTATTTTGTTAGATGATAGTATGGCTAAACCAACTTGTTTCTTGAGTGCATTTGATTAGAAAGTCTTTTCCCAACCCTTTACTCTGAGACAGTATCTGTCTTTGAAGTGGAGGCATGGTTCTTGTATGCAGCACAATTATAAATTTGGGTTTTTAATCCATTGTATTAGCCTATGTCTTTGTATAGGTAAATCGAGTCCATTGATATTAAGGGATATGGATGACAAGTGATGGCTAATTTCTGCTATTTTTAGTGGTAGTGTGTATGTGTGCTTCCCTTCTTTGGGGTTTGCTTCTGTGTGGTTATCTATTGCCTGTGGCATCGTGAGTGTTTCTAGCTTCATTAGGTTGAATTTTTTTCTAATGTTTTCTGTAGGGCTGGATTTGAGGATAGGTATTGTTGGAATCTGGTTTTATCATGGAATATCTTGTTTACTCTATGGTAATTGACAGTTTTGCTGAATATAGTAGTCTGAGCTGGCATCTGTGGTTTCTTAGTGTCCTTATAACATTTGCTCAGGACCTTATAGATTTCATAGTCTCCATTGAGAGGTCAGGTGTTATTCTGATGAATCTGCTTTTATAATTTATTTGGCTTTTTTCCTTTTCATCTCTCAAAATTCTTTATTCTGTATATTTAGTGTTTTGATTATTATATGGTAAGCAGACATTAGGGGATCTAGTCTATTTGGTGTTTTGTAAGCTTCTTGAATCTTCAAAGGCATTTCCTTTTTTAAGTTGGGAAGGTTTTCTTCTATGATTTTTGTTTAATATATTTTCTGTGCCTTTGAACTGATATTCTTCTCTTTCTATTCCTATTATCCTTAGGTGTGGATTTTTTTCATTGTGTTCCATATTTTCTGGACAATTTGTGTTATGACTTTTTGGTTTTAGTATTTTCTTTACTGACCTATCTATTTCTACTATTAAATCTTCCACACCAGAGATTCTTCTTAGATCTCTTGCATTCTGTTGGTTATGTTTGCATCTGTAGTTCCAGTTTGTTTCTTCAGATTTTCTATTTCTAGCATTACCATGGTTTGTATCTTCTTTACTGCTTCTATTTTAGTTTTTAACTTTTGCACTGCTTCCTTCACCTGTTTATTTGATTTCTCTTCATTCTCTAGTCCTTCTTTAAGACGTTTATTGTTTTCTTCCTTTTTTTTTGCTTTTCTTTTTCACTCTTTCCCCTTTGTAATTTATTCTTTAATTTCCTCTTTAAAGCTTCAATCATCTTTATAAAGATATATTTAAGGTCATTTTCTCTGCTTCTTATATATTGGAATGTTCAGGTCTTGCTTTTGTAGAACCACTAGGTTCCAGTGGTGCCATATTGTTCTTCATGTTGTTGAATGCATTTTTGCATTGGATCTACCTTTCTCTACCACTCATTGATTCAAGTGTTGCCATTTTAACTAGCTGTTTTTGATCTACTAAGTATTCTTGGTACAACTGGAGCTCTTGGAGAACTCGGAGGTAGTGGAATCTCTTCTGTTGGCATTCTCCAGAGGCTTTTCTGCTGGAGCTCTCCAGGACGTAGCTATTCTGTTGGGGTTTTCCAAAGTCTGTGTCTCAGGAAGCTCTGCTGCTGGGGTTCTCCAGAGGCTGTGTCTCAGGTAGCAGTTGGGGTTGGAAGGAATGGGTGATTTTGAAAAATGAATTGAGAATTGTGGGGTTAAAGATCCAATGAGGGAGGGATATGAGTGTAGTTAGTCAGGTTTACAGTCAGGAGTCCTGCTTGCTTGCCTGCAGCTGGAGCTGAGGTGGGTTAGGGGAGCCCATTTTATGCCCTGTTGCCCAGACCTGGGGGCTATCCTATCTGGCCTGGCTGGCAAGCTGAAAGGAAAGTAACTTAACTCTTCTCACTGAAGTACTTTTGATGGAAGAGCCTATCCAGCTTTGGGGTTATAGAAACAATTTCTCAAAGATAGAGGTGATGCCACTGTCAGTCCCACGAGTACAGTTCTTCTGAAAGAGACAGACCCTTGGACATGAAAAGGCTTTTTATCACTTTGAAAACTTTTACTACTATGGAGAAGCAGACCTTTTGCACATCATAATAATTTTATTAAGTGCTAAGCTAACTGTACTGACTCTTTTATTAAGTGCCTAGCATAAGCCATTTGACTTTTACACTTCTTTAAAAAGGTAGATATATTTATATGTAAAATTATATGTAATATTAATAAAAGTATAGTTAATTAATTGTTCTTTTTATTTTCCAAAAAAGAAAATTGTAATTATTATACAAGATTCAACTGGTGAATTAAATTTCTCAGACCACCAGGTTAATTATCTTGAGAATAGGATAATGGCCAGCTACCTAAATAATGACTGTAGTGCATGGCTAACCTTCCAAAGAGACAGTGTAACCATCTTCTAGCATCCTAGTAGATAGTCAAACACTCATTCCAGATGTCTGACCTACAATAAAAGGCCTTGAGACTACTGAAATTTAACTTTAGAAGCCGCCTTTGTGTGTCTCAGTAAGATTGGACACAGTGGAGCAATGGGCAGAAGGACACACTGGTGAGTTGTCTTCCCATCAGTGGAGATAAATTTCTACTGGGTTCCTCAATGGAATGAATATTTATATCCACCTTATATTCATAAGTTGAAATTTTTATTAAAATATAATGATATTTAGATGTGAACCCTTTAGATATAATTAGGTAAGGGATTAAAGACTCCATGAATGTTATTAGTACCCAACACGAAGAGATTAGAAAGCTAGGTTATTCCTTTTGCACTATGTAGAAATGTTAATCCTATAATACAGTCTTTTGCAGAGCCTTACCATGCTCATATATGATCTTGACCTTCATCTTTCAACTGTGAAAACTAATTTCTGTTGTTTGTAGGCCATCAACTCTATGGCACTTTATTATAGAAGCTTGAACTAAGACACTATTCAAACATTCCCCTGACCTAATTGTAATTAACAATATGCATTTATAAGTGTGTTCATGGTAGAGATTAGCAACAATCCCTGAGCCTACAGGCTATTGTCTGGCCTTAGTCTACCTCAACTATAACTATTTTCAAAGTACATAACTGGGATTTTCTATCCCTTCCTCTATCTATCCCCAATTAATCTATAATATTATTCTAAAATTCATTAGTAACTGTAGCAGATTGTATTTTTCAAGGTGGTTGCAATGCTGTCTCCCATACTGCTTCTTACAATGTGATATCAACACCACTGTTGAGTCTTGAAAAGTCTAAATATCCTGCCTTTGAATATGTATGTACCTCAAATATCTGTGCCAATAAAGTATAACAGAAATGGCACATGGCTTTATATATGTTTAACTGATTCTATTGTTGTGACAAATACTGTTACCAAAAGCTACTGAGTAGAGAAAAGCATTTATTTAAATTAAACTTCCAGGTCACAGCCCCTCATAGAAGTCAGGACAGGAATTCAAGTAGGAATGAATTGAAAATCAAAAAGAAATGATGCTAACTAGCTTCCTGGCACACCCATACTAAGCTAGTGTTTCTTATAGACCAGGGCCACCTATTTAGAAGATGGCACTACCTATTATAACCTGGTTCTTCCTAAGTCAACCAACAATCAAGACTGTCTCCCATGGGCATACCCGTAAACCAGAATGATCTGGGCAATCCCTCAGCTGAGATTCTCCTTTTAGGTGACTCTAAGCTTTACCAAGTTGACAGTTCAAACTAACTAGGACAGAAGACTAGCTAAAAATAACCTGTAGTTCATATCTACATTGTTTTGGAACATTTGATCTTGAAACCCAAGATACATGAAGGAAACCTCTCTTACCCTACCCAGAGAAGCCACAAAATGAGTTCATGTTTAAGTATCTAAGAAAAAATTGATAGATGTGAGACTTATGATGTCTTTAGATAATGTCCACCCCAGCCATTTATTCACTTTCTTTGAATCTCTCCTTATGGGTCCTGGATGTTGATAAGAAGAAATAAATAATTTCCAGTCATAATCCACAATATGTGAGCAGAATAAATGGTGGTTTTACATTACTAGGTCTAGAGTGCTGTTGGCAAATCTTCAAATTGGCCTGCTTTCAAGTCTTGGAATAGAAAAAAAAATCATTACTCTGAGATTCTTTCATTGCCTTAGAAATTCTGAAGTTTCCACAAGTTAAAAACTTTATTTGGGAATCAACTAATAATTACATGAGGTCAGTATGTACTAAGATAACAACATGGCTCATGTTTAAGTCAATATTTTTTTTAAAATAGCAGTCTCTTTTTTAATGTAAAGCTAGTATTTCATTTTTCTTTCTTTCTTTTTATAGAATAAAGTCTTTTTTATCCATGTATCTCCTTGTTTCAACTCCCTTCCCCCCATCACCACTCCCAGTCAGCCTTCAGCCTCCCTCCTCTCCATTCCCCCATCCCCTCCCCAGAAAGAGCAAGAGGTTCTAAGGTGGATTAGCTCAGCATTCACTCCAGGCAAGTCTGATTTCCTCATCCTAATATCAAGGCTGGGTTAGATGTTCCTCTGGAGTTGCCAGTCTGTGCACAGAAACAGCCTGAACTTTCCCCTTGATGCTCCACACACTGCCCATGTCAGTGGACAGTTGGCTATCCTTGGGGGCCTAGTTTCTTATCCAGATGGTTCCCAGGTGGCTGTTCTTGATTCAGTGAGCTCCCCAGAACTCCAGCCAGCCATCACTGTGAGTATTTTCCTCAAAGTTCCTATCCCCTTGCTCATATAGACTCTCTTCCCCGACTATCAGCTGGAGCAGGGACTCAGCCCAGTGCTCAGTCATGTATTCCTGCCTCTACTTCTACTCATTGCTGGATTAAGTTCTATGATGGCACTTAGGGTGGCTATTCATTTGATTATGGGGGGAAAGTCCTGTTTAGACAACACTTTCATTATTGATTGGTGACCTGGCCAGGGACATCCTGTGAGTGCTTGGAGGTTTCCCTAGCACCCAGTCTCTTTCCAACCTCACATTGGCTTCCTCTAGTAAGAGCTCCATCTCTTTTTTTTCCTCTCCCTCCTTGTTGTTCCTCTCACTCAGTCATCTCCTTCTCTCATGATTTGTTATCACCTCTCTTTTTAAAGACAATTCTTCAATCTTGGTGTCTTAAAATTTTTGCCTTCTCTTTCATAGAAATATTAAAAGAAAGATGTAGCCTGTCTTTCTAGTAGAAATATGAAGGACCCCTACCATCCCTATGACTGCTTTCTCCACATCACAGTGGCTAAGTTCTTATTAAGAAAAAAATCAAACACAATCATTACAATTTTATATGAATTGAGTGCCTCAAATGCTTTGTTGCCAGCCACAACACTCATATTTCTACTGTTTTGTCACCAGGATGAGCCCCCATCTTTCTCACAGGGTCACCAAAGTTGTGATGTTGAATGAGCTATGAAAAAGGAAGACTTTCTCCCTATATAATAATTGACATGTTAAAAGAAGAGTCAACTAATTTTTTTTGTCCCCCCATTATGCTTAATACATCCTCAATGCATTCTTAGGCCCTTTTCGTTTGCTTTGCAAGGGCCCTGGGGACATCCACAGTGCTTCATTCACCTCCACATGATCATACCCATCCTCTCTTCATAAATTCCCCTCCAAGTCTATCTCTGTGAGTTTAGTTATAAACAATATCCACACATTTAAATGTCCCCATACATTATGTGAACCCCAGTGAGGCAAAGGTATCTTCAATTTCCTTTACTCATAAGTCTGAGATAATATATAATTTCCTCTTACATGAACCCACAGAGAAAGTGCATTTTCTTTAGAACTAGAAAGTTGCTTCCAAGGATAACAGTTTGATTTTAATCCCCAGGAGTCAGAGAAAGCAATCAAAGCCAAAAGCAGATACAAGGCTCACATGCTGTCAGGACACCAAACAGGGTCACTCTTAGGATCAGCTTGTCCTAGAGGCAAGAAGAAAATGCTTGATGAAATGGAGAATTTCAGGGGCAATAGAAATGACACCTGCATTATGGATGGAATCCCCTGGGGAAAGCAGAGGAAATGTTCAGACACCAAGAATAAGTTAAAAGAAAAGAAAAGTTATAGGCTGCAATAAAATCCCTCAGCATTTGCTACAAAACTGGTCATTGGTTCTTGTTATTCCACTTGAATTCAGCCAGGTTATTTATAAAAGTGTAAGTAGATATTACACACATCCCAATCTAGGGACAGAGGCAAAGATATAATTTCATTAGATTTTATTCACATTCTTAGCCATATTGAGGCATTTTTTATCCGTGTATGGTTTATAAAAAAGAACACTAGATTTAGTGGAAGAATATTCAAAAACCAAATCAACACTATTAAAAAAATAATATCCTGTCTCATGGGAAAAAAATACCCTACATAATAGAATTCTAATACCTCTAGCTGCTGTGGAATAATCCTCTTGTATACTTTAAAGATTTGTTACTCTAATTGATTTAATAAAATGCCAATTGGCCAGAAGCCAGGCATGAAGTATAGACAGAGCAACCAAGCTAAGAATGCTGAGAAGAGAAAAGGCAGAGTCAGGAATCACCAGCCAGATGCAGAGGAAACAAGATGAGAATGCCATACTGAGAAAAGGTATTAAGCCATGTGGCTAAACATAGATAAGATTTATGTATTAATTTAAGTGTAAGAGCCAGTTAGTAATAAGCCTGAGTGTAGTCTGGGGTTTCTGGCCTGTCTGGCCAAAAGTCCAGACCCAAAGTCTTATAACTACTTAGCTCCAAATAATCACACAAAGGCTTGTATTAATTACAAGCTGTTTGGTTTATAGATCAGTCTGATTACTTGCTAGCTCTTTCAACTTAACCTATTTTCATTCATCTGTGTATTGCCACATGACTTGTGGCTTAGCTGTATTTCTTTACATCTTGCCTTCTCTGTGCAGCAGCTAGCAGCATCTCCACTGACTCCATCCTCCTCCTTTATCTATGCTTGGAATTCCCAACTACCTCTAAGCTGCTTTGCCATGGGCCAACACAGTTTCTTTATTAGCCAATGGTATTCACAACATACAGAAAGACATACCTCATCACCTGAGCTATTGGCTAAGCATTTATATATAAGTAATATTAAGCCTCTGAGTGGTTATTCAGGAACTGGCCAATGGGAGATAATCACCTGTTTCCACATGGTGCCCAAACATTTGGAAATATTTCTACATAAAGCCTGAAAAAGTTTTTAAAAGAATTCTAAATACATAAAACACAGAGTCAAAGTTGGGTTTTTGGAACTGCTTTTTTTTTTGGGTAGGTTCTGTTTGTTGACTACAAGCAGAGGCATGGTTCCTAAGAGATGGCTTTCTTTTTTTGTGATTGGAATGTTTAATTTTAAAAATCAGCTTAAAATATAACTTGCTTAATTTTGCATCCTTCTTGTTCTGTTTTTTTGGTATATATAAAATAAAGTCTTTTAATTCATGTATCCCCTTGCACCCCCTCCCTTCCCTCCTCCTAATCCTTCCCAGTCACCCTTAAGCCTCCCTCCTTCCCATCCCCCTATCCCCTCCCTCAAAAGAGCAAAATGTCCAAAGGTGAATCAGCTCAGCATCCACTCCAGGCAAGTCCGATTTCCTCATCCTAATATCAAGACTGGGTTAGGTGTTCCTCTGGAGGGAATAGGCTCCAAAGTGCCAGCTCATGTGCAGAAATACAGTCTGATCCCTCCCCTTGAGGAAACACACACTGCCCATGTTAATGGACAGTTGCCTATTCTTAGAGGGCCTAGCTTCTTTTTCCGATGGTTCCCCAGTAGCTGTTTTTGATTCAGTGAGCTCCCCAGAGCTTCAGGCAGACACCACTGTGGGAATTTTCCTCATAATCCTTATCCCTTTGCTCATACAGACTCTCTTCCCCCACTCTCAACTGGATCAGGAGCTCAGCCCAGTGCTCAGCCATGTATCTCTGCTTCTACCTCTATCATTGTTGGATGTAAGTTCTGTGATAGCACTTAGGGTGATTATTCATTTGGTTATAGGAGAAGACCTGTCTAGGCCACACTTTCACTATTTGTTGGAGACCTAGCCCAGGATATCCTGTGAGTTCTTGGAGGTTTCTCTAGCACACGCTCTCTTTCTAACCTCACACTGGCTTCTGCTGTTAAAATCTCCATCTCTTTTTTAATTCTCCCTCCTTGTTGCTCCTCTTAACCGTCTCCTTCTCTCATGATTTGCTCCCACCTCTTCTTGGTTGGAGCTCATTATACTCCCAATTAGCTAAGAAGATCTCTATTTTCTCTTCCTTGGGGAATCCCTGGATGTCTCTCCTAAATTCCTTCTAATCCTGAGCTGTAGTTTGCAGCCTGCGCATTCTTTGCTTTTTGTCTAAAGTTCACTTATAAGTGAGTACATCCTGTGCTTATCTTTCTGGGCTTGTGATACCTCACTCAGGAGGTTATTCTCCAAATCCACCCATTTGCCTGTAAATTTTAGGATGTCATTCATTTTTACTGCTGAGTAGTACTACATTGTGTAGATTACCACAGTTTGTTAATTCTTCAGTTGTTTCCAGGTTCTTGCTATTACGAATAATGCTGCCATGGACATAGTTGAGCTAATGCCTTTGGAGTGCAAATGTACAACCTTTGGGTATATGCTCAATAGTGGTATTACTGGTTCCTTGGGGAGACTGCTAGTTTTCTGAGGAACCACCATAATGCATTCCAGAGTGGCTGTGCAAGTTTACACTCCCACAAACAATGGAGAAATGTTCCCCTTGCTCTGCATTCTCTCCAGCATAGGCTGTCACTCAGTGTTATCAGCAAATCAGGTGGCTCTTCTAAGAGGCCCTGTTACTAAACACTTAAATGGGGTTTATGAGCAGCAGGCAGCATGCTGCTCAATGGTACCATGAACCTAGAAACTTCCCAAAATTGGAGCTGTTAACATGGCTCTTGAGTGTTGACAGTAAAAGTTTCTCTGTCATAAGGCTAGCTTCTTAGAGAACCAAGAGGGAGGAACCAGCACCAGCACACCATGATCTAAGTTATACAGCATTTTTTTCTCATGTAGACAGAAAAAGTTACAGACATACAATAAGGACAGAGTCAGACAAAAAGAGCCCCTAAGTGGGTCACAGTGTGTTTAAAAAAATATACAGAGGTTTGTGAAAGAAAAGAGAAGGTATAGACAGTCATGAAAGGATATATAGTTTTAAAGTAATAAAGTTCTTTAAAATAAAGTAAATTAATATTTTTAAAAGCTACATAAAGTTGGAAAATAAACAAAGCAACTGGATACTCTATGTTATTGTGTTGTCTTTGAATTGTTTGGCTGATGAGTGAGTAGCAACAGCTGCTAAGAGACATTTGCTTATAAATATTGCTGGATTAATCCAACCAATATATTTTAGAATTATCTTGACTTGAAAATTTAAGTCAAAGATATGTTACTTTGGGGAAGATTTTATGCTTTGTTTCCATAGGAAATGAGATACTCTGGATTCATTATGGGTTAAGAAAAATCAGGTTTGATAGAGGAAGACTCCCTGAAAAATCTAACTGCAAACATAAATAAAGCTAATGATCTATAAAACATATAATGTATATTTTATCTGCTCAAAAATAAAAAAAAATCTTTGGCTGCCTTGTATGCAATGCATAATCTACACTTGTACTAATACACATATGTATGTTACCTTTAAAAGTTTATGTACTTTTATAACAAAGAGATTGGACACCAGTAAAAATGATGGCCTAGATGCTCTCTTCACAGCATATATACTAAAATTGGAATGATACAGAGAAGATTAGCATGGTTCCTACAGAAGGATGACACACAAATTTCTAAAGTGTTCCATATTTTTTTAAAAAAATGGCCCAGGTGATCCAACATCCAGAACAGCTTCCAGGTTGCTGACTGCGATGATTCATCCTCAGAGAATACTACAGTCAGAGCTTGACCATAACTCTAAATTTTCTCAGGGTTCCCCAAAAGATTAACAGTGCCCTCAATAAGCAGGAAGTAGTCTAAATGACTATGCCCACATTCCAATAAATAAATTGGGGGGATATAAAAATTATATGATGAAAGGGTAGATTATTAAATTTTCTTTAATACCAAAGCAACTATTAATCTTACATATTTTATATTTATATGGATCTTGACTTATTGATACAAATTTAAAGTTAATTTTGTTATATTGTATATATGTTTTTACTCTTGTGTAGGGCATAATGTTTATGCAGTATTTTAAAATGTAACATATAATTAAGAAATGCAGATTAATAGTCATCTATACTTGCAAACTTATAGTCATGTTAGGTATGTTTTCAACATCATGCAGAAATATATTTCAGATAGTTAGGCAATCTTTAAGCACTTAAAAGACCTATAGAATATAGCATTTAAAATGTTTTAAGAACTTAGATTTTTTTTTTTTTTGACAATGAGACTTGTCTGCTCCTTGTAGCACCAATTATTTCAAAGAGGATGATGGGTGTCAAAGAAACTTCATGTGGAGTTTGTTTTCTTTTGGCCAAAGTTACTCACTGGGAAAAAAAAAAAGACCTGCTCTGGCCTCAAATGCTGACAATATGCTGTTCAAATAGACAAGCAGGACACAAAAGAAAATGACTACAGAAGTTTGCCACAACAAGGTGGGACAGTCCTTCAAGAATCCTGCTATTAGACATACTAGGCCTATAGGCCAGAGTAAGATGCTACAAAGTTGCAGAGGAACTTTGGGGTGACTGTCCAGGCAGCTTCATATCCCTGTTATTAGGAATCATATATGAGCAACAAGAAATATACTCCTTATCTTGGTGATTAAGTTTCTTATCTTTAAAATGGCAAGATTGGACCTCTGTCCTTTGTTTTGCTATTTTTCATGTACCCACAAGGAAGCCAACATACTATGTGGATAAGAAATGTCAGAATATTTGTGTCTAGGCTAATTAACAGATCTACTGTTATTTTATGTAAAATATGAAATTCAGGGAAAACACTGCAGGTTATTAACATTGCTAAGCAATGTCCTGTGCCATTTAAAAACTATGTTCATTCTTGTCTGACCACTAATCATCTGTGGAATTTTGGGTAGTTGGTTAACACATGCTAGTGTCATTCTTTTCAGTTCTGTGCTACAATCTGCAGGAATTAGCTTCAGTGAGTACCGTGCCATCCTACCACCAAGTTTAGTCAACTGTTTCATGATACACTAAAGTTGCAGCTGAACCCTATGATTTGTACCTAGAAATAACTAAAGGAGATACATAACATACTCATCAAAGGTGTTCAAGAGGGTTCCTAGAAGCACTCTTCATAGCAACACAATAAAGGATTGGATGGTGCTCCCTCCAACATGTGTTTGCATCTTAATCCCTAGAATATGTAAGTATGACCTGAGTTTAGAAAAGAGAATCTTTGTAGTTTTGACTAATAAGGACCTTGAAATGAGAATATCCTAGATTGCCTAGATGCATCTGAGCCCTGTGACAAATATTCTTTTGAAAGACATTTAAAAGTGAAAATACTGGGAAGAAAATAAGATCATACAAAGAGAAAGGCAGAATAGAGCCATGCAGAAGTTAGAAGAGGCAAGGAAGGATCCATCCCTAGATCTTAGAGTGAGTATGACGACTATTTCAATAGCTTGACTTTGGACCCCTGTCTTCCAGAACTGTAGCAAGATACATTTGTGTTGTTATAGTAGTCCTGGGAAACTAAGCCATGCCCCTAAATAAAGTCCAAAATTCTGAAGATTTAAAAGCCTGGTGCTAGCAATAGTTTCTGGTAGGAAAATTATTTTGAATAGCTTTTACTAGGGAGCAAGGTAGAATAAATACATATGTGTGTGATAAAGAGAGACAGACAGAGAGATATAGATTACATAATTACATGGCAGGACAACAAAAAAGAATGATACAATAATGTCAAGTTGACTTTACAACATCTGCTCATATGATACCTAATCTATTCCCAATAATTTTTGCAATCTCTGTACTTGTGCATTAATTCCTTCTGAGGATAATGTCCAATACTCTACTCACTTCTCAAACTCTGGTTCCAGCACTTCTAAGAACAACCAAGACTACAACCCTTGATAATTTTATGGAATAAACCATTCTATACCATAGCAGATAAATGATAGTAGACACACACAATGAAATATTTCACATCAATGAAGTATGAAAAACAAACAATATAGATAAATCTCACCAACATAATGGGTTTTGGAAGTCACACTTAAAGTACAGAACTTGTGATTCAACTTATGAAAAGTTCAAAAGCAATAAGAGTACTATCATGGAATGGATGTTATAATGGACCTTATTTTTGGCAAGAAGCATTAGGTGGGCTCATGAAGAGTTCACTAGAGTGCCAGAGTAGTCTATTAAATGATCTAGATTTTTACCTACATCATACTGGAAAAGATGTGTTTCTAAGGTAATTGAAACAGAGAATACATTGACTAAAACTATCAAATATCATCTCATTGTCCCTACCTGAGCCCTTCTAAGAATTTTGAAAACCACAAAATAAAGAATAAAACTTAATGATGATGCTCATTAAAGAATGAGGAAATAAATGCTTTAATAATCATAGTTAGTTTTATTTGAAGAACCAGGAAAATAATAAAATCTTAGAAAATTTTGTCCAAAAATAAGTACAACATGTATGAATAAAATGAGTTGACCTTGACATTAAATCCTAAAATATATTTCTGTATGAAATTTTACGTAGGAGTTCCTGAGGTTACTTTATATAGATGTGGAAGAAAGGACTCTCTTATTTAGTTCTTGGACAAGCTGAAAGGCTGACAATTAGAATTTGACACGGTCAAGGTGATTCTGCAGGGAATTAAGAAAATAAAGACCCAGAATGGGCCCTGACAAATTTGATATAAGCACAGATTGAGACAGAATTGGTGGACACTGAGACTTTTTCTCTTAAACCAGATATCAATTATCTCTGGTGTTTTATATTTAAGATTACTGATGATTTGGGGATGCTCATCTTTTTCAGTTACAATCATTTAATTAATAGCTTTAAATGAAGCACAACTTTTTCACATGTCTCGCTAACCCTCGGCAGCCCCTAGGCTTGTTTCATGGGGCTTTGACCAGCCATGGATCCTTGGGCAGATCAGTTCATACTCACTGCCCTTTATCCTCCATTTTCTTGATAGCAGCATCTTCCCAGAAGCAGCATCCAACATCCATAGGGCAGGGGAAAATGTCTGTTTGTAGCTACAGGAGGAAGAAAATAATACAAACTAAAATAGTCCCAGAGAGACCTGAGGAGCCTGAGAATTGCATCTTTTTATTTATAACTTTGGTTCTTGACAGAAACTTATAAGCAAGGAGGTAGTGTGTTCTCTCCTTTTAGACAAGCTAAAAACAATGTTCCTTGCCAAACTCAGGTCCAAATTACTATTGGAAGAATCAAGAGGTAGTCCTGTTGCTATGAAAGAAGGCAATGGAGGACCAACCCAGAGCTGCTACCGGGGATAATGGAGGACTCCAGCTTACTTAGATAAATGATATTGGCATAGAACAAAAGATCTTGGGTGGTGGAGGAGATATTACAAGAAGGTCAAATAGACTATAGTGTCATAAAGAGATGAAGGGGCAACTAGAATAGGATTAAACGGGGAGAGAAGAATATGGGGAGGAGTAACCAACACTAAAGACATTTTTAAAAGCCACATAGAAACCCACTACTCTATAAATTTCCTAAAATATATATAAAAAGAATTTAATTGGGATTATTATGTAATGGAGAAGAGATATCACAACTACCAAGTAAAACCCACACTACCAAGAATGGCTTACATCTTGTTGAGTCATTGGCCAAAGGGTTTTCAGAGACTCCAAAATTCACTCCATTGCCAAGACTATTGGTTACTTTCTGTAAACGGATGGTAAAGTCCTATTGCAGAAGACAAAACTTATTTACATAGCTGAACATGAACAAATCAACTAGTGCTTGGCTGACTTACATTCATGGTGCTAGGAGATACTTTTCACACTACTGGAGGAAGAAAGGAATAATCAGTATCAGCCAGCTATAAACTCTGTGAGTGACAACAGAAACCTGCCTGCAAGATTTACTGCTGCATAAAGGCAAGAATGTTATGGGAGGTTCTTAAAAATTGAGTTTAAAGGCCAGTCATGTGATGGAACCCACACATGACATGTTAATGAGACCAAGAACTGAGACTATATAGATCATGGGTCTCAGGGAAAAGCTTGGCTACTATTATGCTAAATGAACATAGCTATAAAACAACTTTTAATAACATATTGCTATACCTATAAGTCACTACATCACTAAGTTCTTATCCAGAAGATTCTCCCTGTAGTAGAGAGTAAGTAACATAGAAATCCACAACTGGGTAATGTGCAGACTCAGCTCTAAGTGAGATATCCACGTCAAACCCTTCCCCTAAAGGGTCAGAAAGCTCTGTAGAACAGGAGGTAGAAAGTTGTAAAGAGTCAAAGGTAGGAGATGACTCCAAGGAAATAGTATCATCCAAACACAACAGGGATGATGTACATATAAACCCACAGAGACTAGGCAGCATGCACAAATTCAAATTGGACATCCAAGCACAGAAGACAAGTGAACCCAAAGTCCTCTTCCTCACCAAGAAGGTATTTGCTGTAGATGCATGCAGGGAGATGGAAAACCTACTTTCTCCAAAAGAGTGGCTCCAAGTAAATTAACCACACTCCAGGAAAGTCCTCAGGCCAATCTAAAATAGACTCCATGCTTTGTGTATGCTTTTTTGAAGGCATTGCTGAGGTTTGGGGAAGGGGAGTCTTTTTGTTTATTGTTATGTTTTCTTAGGGTATTTTTTTAGGAATTCTTTTTTGAGAGAGAAATATAATGAATATATATTTTGAGAGAGAAATATAATGAAGCTTAGGTGGGTAGAGAAGTGGGGGGAAATTCGAGAAGTTGGGGAAATAAAAAGGATATGATTAAAATAAATTTCATATACTAAAACATATGAAATACTACTCAAAGGACTATTGCAGAAGTCCTATAAAAACAATGAGCTAATTACAAAATAAACTCCCAGAAGAGAATACCAGAGACTCATATCTGAAGGACAGCCACTTGCTTTACCTCTTGGAACCCTGGTTAAGATCTCATTGACCATCTCAAGAAGACTGTGATAAAACATACAAGGTTTGGGGATTTGATAGAAGATTTATATACTGATGCTCAGATTGAAGATAGGTATGTATCATCTACTTTCCTGATCACTATGACAGGAGCAGCTAAATAAAAATTTATTTTGGCTCATGGTTCTGGTTGATTCTGACAGGGAAGGTATATTAGTGGGAAAGGTTTGCAGGTAGGACAACGTTTGCATGAGGTAGCTGCTTCTAGGACACCAAAAGACAGGAGCCGAGAAGAAGTAGCCAGGAACAGGCCTGAGTACAATGCTGATAGGTTCAAGTTCAGTACTCACCTTTGTGAGCTATGCTTTCAGAGCGACAGGTTCCATGGGTCATATATGGAGCCACAACTGGGGGCTGAGTATCCCCAACACATGAGCCTACAGATAACATTTAGTTCCCAACAGTAACAGTAGGCCCCTCTTTCAATGACAGCTAATATGGATGACTGAAGAAAGAGAATAATGAAACCATCGGCTTGCTGACCCGTGAACTTAGCATTCTGGCTAATTCGACCTGGGCAAGTATCTGCTCCAAACAACACTCAATAAGTTAAAATGATTAACCTGAGATGGTCCTTTCTGTTGGGGAAGCTATTATGTTGGCCAGGGTATGCAATTCTAGATGTAGTTATCAACTGAGCTCAGATATAGCAAGAAACTGAAACTATTTTTATTAGCACTGAACTGCTTCCCCAAAAGCCAGATGACCAAAGAAACAACTGTGGTGATTGAGAAGTTTGAGAAACCATGTTTTTCACATACGGCAAGCCTTCTCCTGTGTTTTTTCAGCTTTTAGTATTCTTCAAGAAGGCATTAAAAAGAACACTGTAAGTTCAATTTCCCTAGTGTTTAGCCTTTTATTCACTGATTCCCCCCACTTCCTTCCTAATCAGAACCATGCGATAGTGGGCACTTCACATATGATCCTGCTGTGTTTGAGGAGCTTGCAAAGAGGTGGCTGCCAACTTGACTCTAAAAGGCACAGCCAGGCTGCATGTGTTTCTGGGCTCTGGAACATCTTGAACTCTTCCACATGGGTGACTAGAGTGCATTTGTCAATATTGTGTCAAGGTCGTTCCCAAGGATCTGGAGTCAGTGTAACAGGGACACACAAGACTAGATGCTTCTCCAAGAGATACAAGTCCTGAGTCTTGGGGATTTTGTTGCCAGTCTATGTTCTCTATGATTTTCTTGTTTGTCACTACTGATTGAGTTCCTCTGGGGCACTGTCCTCATGGCTGTCTATGCCATTATGGATAATTTTCAGAGCTGGTGATATGGTAGCTCAAGCACATTCCCAGACATCTGTCATTCATCCCATATCACTACCTCCCTAGTACAGTCCTTTTGCACAGATACATTAGTGAGTCAATCAAAGGGTAGGCTACATGTGCTAGGAAGTTACAACCTGAGATTATCCCTCAAGCCAAGACAGATGGATACGATCAACATCCCAGAATCCTTGTCTTTCAGATGGTCATGCTCTACATTGTGTCACAGAAGTCTCAGTAGAATTGAACTCATGGATTCTCTCATCCCATCCTGTTCTTGTGTATGTGTACTACCAGGAGTCACCTCACATTCATATGTGCCAGACAAACTTTCCATCACTAGCCTACATCCTGATCCTATTCTCTAACACTCACTTACAAACTGACTTTCTTCTCTGCTTAATATCAGTTGCCAATGTTTCCTTGTATTATAATGAAGATAATTCTTACTTTAGAATTATCTCCTGAAGGGAGAAAAATAAAACAATGCTCCTACATGTTTTGGGTGTGTAATCTACTATTTTAATTCTATTTCTTAATGTATGTTAACTGCACATCTCAGATAATTTCATTGAGACATTTCGAGGATGTTTAGTTGTTTTCACTTTTAGTTTATAGAGAGCCTAAGATCCAGAGCACTGAACAGTGGAAGCTTGTGCCACATTCAAGTTCATGTTAGATCTCTACCCCAAAGTAAACAAATAAAATTGTATGCATCTTTGGCAGAAAATAAATTAAAAAAGACAACATCCTCACGGGTCAATCTATTTAAATTTCTTACAAAAGAGGCCCCTGGGTGCTCCCATGACTCTTCTGCCTTATACCACAGTGAGAAGACAGCTCTATGACTCATCAAAACACCAACTCAGATCTTGGTCTTAGACATTAGCCCCCAAAACAAAAAGCAACAAATTCTGTTTTTTATAAACTATGCAGCCTAAAGTATTTTGTCATAGCAGCTAAGACTGTAGCCCAAGACACAGAAAAATCAAATGCCTTATGCAAAGCAATAACACTAATAAGTAAGAAACCGATTTACTTTCACATATATCTCTCACTGCTGTGACACACTGCTGTAAACATAGAATACACACATGGCTTTGCCAACCTGAACATCTAGAAGAGTTTTTTCCTGCTGAAGTGGATTCCCAGCTCTAGTGCCCTTTCTCATATGTAGCAGTTTCATTGTTGTGAGTGATGCTGTGATGAGGTTACTCAATTAAGGCAGGTGCATTATGCCTGCCGGGTTTTGTGAGCCTTTTCTGTCCTTGCAAATTCACTTTTCATTCTTCTTCCTGTCAACTAACCAAACTTCACACAGGATGAGATGGTAGGCGATCCAAAGGTCAGCAAATCCAGCTCTTCTGGTCATGCTGTGGTAGTAACTGAAATCCATTTTCCAGAGGAGTCAGAGTGAGGCAGAGATATATAATTAAGGAGGTCTCATCTGGATGGAACATTGTTAAAAAAAAATAGTCTCCTATTATAATAATAAAAATGCATTTAAAATGATAATAGGAAATCCAACCCAAAGACAAGACTTCTTATATGCCCTAGGAAATAAGGATATGATATAAGGTCCTAATTTTAAGGTCCTAGGGGTATAAAATAAAGCTGGAAACTTAAAATGCAAAATAATACTTTTAGATGCAGAAATGATAAATGGAAAAAGACAAGTCAGGAGAGTTGATTAGGGAGGCCAAAACAGGATGAATATCCCGGTAAACATAGTATGTTTTAGGGCTAGAGCCAGTTAAAGTAAGAGAGATCAGAGGTAAAAATAAGGACACTTTTCACATGCTCCATAGGCTTTACAAAATGACAAGATAATGTATTTGAAGGTATTGGTGACTCCCTAAAATTTCCTTTCTCATTTAATGCAATTATACCTGTATTGAATGCTCTGAGCTATAGCTTTTATCATGTTGGGATTCACTCATCACTGTCATTCACAATAACAACCTACTTTAAGCTTTAGGCTGTCACTTGGCATCACATGTTCCTGCTCTGCCCACCTTCCAGCCCCACACATAGGCAAACCCCTCTGGTACTGCCACATGCTCACTGGCAGTTTTATGGGCATGCTGTGTGATACTGGAATACTTCATGCCCTCTGCTCAGATCAGCTGGCACCCTGGCACCCTGTTCCCCTGGCACCCTGCTCCCCTGGCATCCTCCCACTTGCTCTTGAGGCCAATCAATAGAATCTTCCACAGTCAGTCTCCTGATTTGCCACACTCACCAAGCCCATATAACCTCCTCAGTGTATTTTAGCACTGAGTTTATCACCTATTTTCTTGTCGCTGGAAATTTTCCAGAGCAGTGAACTATATTTTATTCATCCATTTATATCTAGACCTTGACTAAAACAAGTGAGGTGATGAGATGAAGGTTTCTGTTAAAACAAATCAAATCAATTATGTCATATACAGTACATTTCTAAAATATTTCTTGGCTCTATAGTTCACAAATTCTTTGCCACAAAGGTTACCAGACAATATTTTATATATTTGTCCCCAGGTATCACTGTTTGTAAGGTAAGGTAACTGAAAGTGTTTAGATCATTCCCATAATATAAAAGAGTGTCTATGAGGCCATCATCTCCACAGTAACTTAACAAAACTCTAACCTGAATGCTTTTAAGACTATAGGTACTTCACATCAGGATAGGGTGTTAATTTTTGTTTATATATCTTACCACTTGTTGTAGATTGAAACACCTGCTATATGCTATTTAGAAGTCCCAGGCAGAGGAACTAGTGATGGGCTTTCAGGAAACTGGGTCACCTATGATACAGTGTCCTATCTTTAAGATTCCATAATTTGGGGAGGGAACAGGCTTGGCAGAGCAATCAGATGGAATTTATTTCTGGTAAATGGTGATTTGTTGCATTTTGCATTCTCCGATGTACAATGTCTTTGATTGCTAGCTCTGTCGCTTCAGGTTGGAGATCTTTCTATGAGGAACATCTGTGGCATGCAGGATTTCTCTTCATACCAGCAGAATAACAGATAGGATCCTAGGTTTTGTTGTTGTTGTTGTTGTTTGCTTTTGTTTTTTTTTAAATTCAGATAATGAGTGATGTGTACAGAAACACCCATTCTGTAGCAAGTTCTGCCTTGCTTTCCACTTTGACAATTAAGCAGGTTTTTTTTTCCATTTTATTTCTCCCTTTTGGTGTGTCTAACTCTCACCTCTGTGTTCACCTGGACTTCAAAAACTCCAAGTTGCAGACAAAATAGCAGGTATTTTGTTATCAGTTCTTTGTGAGAGTTGATATCTTAAATGCAGATAATCACCTGACAGCCATCTGTCCCACCTGGCCCACAGACATCTCCAACCATCAATAAATGTCTTCCATTTGAAATTCTACCATTATCTCTATCCTCATACCTACTACTGTCTTCTTAATCTTCCACATGGGAAAGAAGACTTGGCAAAGAAACAACTGTACACCAAAATATAATAATTTTATGTTTCTGTTCCTTCTCATTCTGCTCCCACACAATGACATGCATTTAATGTAGTTATTCTTTATGAAGAATAATACCCACTTAGTCACTATGGGGGAATGTTTCAGGCACCAATAATATTAAGGAATGAAATATTAGTTGCTCCTCCATATGCCTACACTTTTGTGCTTGGAGTGACACAGAGCACTGCACTATTTGTCTGGACACTAGTCTCTGACAAGTTATCCTCACAATTAACTTATAGCACTGACCATAGTTTTATCAAATGCAAAAAAAAAAATGGGAGCATACACTAAATGGTACCTACTTCTTTCGCAACCCTAAAATATAGAATAATAATGAAGGGAAATTTTATACTTAAGAATATTTCCCACACTTTAGGGAGGCTCATGAACTGTTTTTGATGAGTTTAATATGGCAGAAGTAGCTAAGAACATTCTAGTTGAGGCTGAAGAGATGTCTGAGTGGCTAAGAGCACTGCCAAGGGACACAGATGTATTTCACAATCATCTCTTGTTCCAGTTCTGAGGAACTCAATCTTCTTCTAGTTTCTGTGGGCTTCAGTCATGCACTAGGTACACAGATATGCATAGAGGTCAATATAAAACAAGCAAACAAACAAAATAAAATAATGTCTAATCCCAACTCATAAGGGATGGCAGTTTCTACTGCCTGACTCTGAGAATAGTCATGCAAGATTGCTTCTGCCAAGGAAAGCCAGCTGCTATATAAGAGGCACAACTATGACCTCTCATGCCATCATACCACAAGAGGTCATCAACATCTTATGAAAGATGAGATACTGCCAGACTCTTTCTCTCTGGCTGATAGGGCAGAGGGAGATCCAGACCAGCCGGTCTCTCCCTGGGATTCGAATGGGATAGTGGGTGTTGATGACCCAGCACCCCCTAGCCACCAGGGAAAAACACACGCTGAGTCAGAAGCATAGTCAAAGCAAGAATTCACTTTATTGCATCAGTCTGGGACTTTTATATTAAGGTTGTGAGAAGGGGTGGGAGTCTTGGAATAGAGTAGGGAAAAAGGGCCAATAGTATTTTATCATGTTAGCAGAGGTTAGGCAGAGGTGGTCTTAGATCAGGCTATGCTGAGTCACTCACACATGAAGTTTTATGGCCAGAGACAGGTTGCCAAACTCCAGAAAGGCTTAGAAATTTGCACTGGGCCTCAATCCCACAGCCTCAGAAGGGCCCAACAAGATACCATCTGGAAAGGCAAACAGGTCAAAGAGGACCAAACTCCTTGCCATGTATATAAAGAAGCCATCTTAAATATGGATACTTTAATTCCTACTGTCCCAGCTGATGTAAGAGAATGATGAATCTAAGAATAGCAGCTCTCCTTTCAGGCCAAACCTGTCCTGAATTCCTGTCAAAATCAATATCAAAACAAACCAGTGCTTGCTTTATTCCTGAACTGTGGGGGTACTCTGTACTCTGTAGATACCTGGAATGGGCTATCTGAACCTTAGGAAAATAGGGTTTTATTCACAGAAGATGTGATGCTGTTAAGTGCAAGCCTGTGACCTTCTATGGACACCAACAGCCGGCCCTCTGAGTCAACATCTCTTTTACTTAGAGTCAACAGAATTCTGTTCCTTCACAAAATCAAATATTTGCCTCTAATTGTGAGGCAATGGAAACTCACCGTTAATTATTTGAAAGAGTTTAATGAACCTAAAATCACAGGTGGCTTGCGTTTGAACAGAAGCAGAGAAACCTTTTTTGCTTGATGTTACACAATTATGAGTCAGCAGAACACCCCTTTACTGGACACCCCTTTACTGGATAACAAGATTTGAGAAGAAGAAATAATTAAGACAATATCCCAGATGGCCACAGTGCCTTCATCCTGATATCCTTACTTTGTGCTGACCAATCACTATGAATTTCACTGCAAAATTTTGTTTTAACACTTAAGAAACATCTCCCAGGTTGTGTCTTTTTAAATCACTTTTATAATTCTTCCTTTGTTGGTTTATACCTATACGCAGCTATCACAAAAAAAAAAAGATAAATTTAGGAGAGCTTAACTATTTAAAATAGATTTTTATGCTTTTCAGTGTGTGTGTGTATGCCAATAGATCTTACTGGTATACTTTTAGTTTTACAGAAAAAAATTAAGTGATAATCAGAGTTTCATATACCCCCTTCCTCCAATTTTCCCAAGCTTTAGCACCAGGAATAACTGCAGTGCATGTGGCATTCACAAGGAATCACTATTTTTACATGACTACTTTGGTAGTTTGAATGTAATTGATTCCTACAAACTCAGAAAATGACACTATTGAGAGGTGTGACTTTGTTGGAGTAGGTGTGGCCTTATTGGAGAAAGTATGGATTTTGAGGTCTCATATATGCTCAAACCACACCTAGTGTCTCAGACCACTTCCTGTTGCCCATGGATCAAGATGTAGGATCTCAGCTGCTTCTTCAGCACTATGTTTGCCTACACTCTGCCATGTCCTCCCATGATGATAATGAACTGAACCTCTGAACTGTAAACCGCTAAGTTAAATGTCTTTCTTTATAAGAGTTGCTGTGGTCATGATGTGTCTTCACAGCCATAGAAACCCTAACTAAGACAGTAACCATCTGAACAAGTTCCAGAGATTATGTCTCTTTGTGTTATAGATTTCATGGCCTTGGACAATTGCATTAAATGACATCTATTCATCATAAGAGCATTGTACAGGTTTTTTGTTGTTGTTGTTGTTCAGAAGAATGCTCAAGGACAATCTTATTAGTATTTACAGAAAAAGAAAAAAAATCAGAAAAGCTGTTTCAGCAGCTCTCCAGAGGAAGAAGACAGAACAGAAAGAGAGAAGGTCATGCTATATGAGTTTTGTCGGTAGGGTTGTCAGCCACATGGTGGAGAGAGATGCTTTACGGAAAGAATGAGGCACAAAGAGTTAAGGAAAGCATGTGTGGGCTCTGTCCAGCATCTAAAATAAAAAAATCAGGAAGGAGGATAAAAGTTATGCGTGAGTCAGGATTCAAGAGTCAAAAAGGTAGGCAGACCCAAGAGAAGCTCGCAATGACTCTGAGGTGACTGCACAGAGAACAAGAACTCTGAAGAGATAACCTTAAACTCATTCAAGAACTAGACCAAAAATCAGAGTTCCCAAACACTTCTGGTGTCGCCGTCCTCCAGCTAGGATAGGATCAATGACATTTCAACTAAGAACATGAATTAAGGCCCTATGAAGCTCACAGAAAATTACATGAGACCAGAGCCATGTCTTGGGGGAAAAACCAGATCCCCAATCAGGATCCAAACAATGGATTGTCGGGTTGCCAGGTGCTAGCAAAGCTGCTGCCAGCAAGATCAAGCAGCAACAGACCAGGCAAGGGATTAGCTTACTTGGGTAAGGGGCTGGACATAGCCCCTTCTGAATCATAATGCCTCTACTTTCTTCTCTGCATATCCACATATCTTTCTCTAGTTGAAAAAGAATATTCTCCCCTTCAAAATCTTTTTATTTCTACTCTTATTGTCTTATTCTGCCCAGTCTCAGTGACCAGCAGAAAGATTCCCTAGAATCACACTGACTCTCGAAATGTAAAGCAATGTTTTTTACCGCTGTATAGCTGAGCTCAGCTCCTGCTAGTGGGGAACTGGGATCCCCCCACTCAAAAGCAAGAATTTTTAAACAATGAAGATAAAACAAAGACCATAGAAATGATACTATCATGCTGGGAAGTGAGGGAACCAGAGAAAGTTTCTTTATTATCACTGTCAGTTGGGCAGCTGCTGGATGACTGGTTGTCTTAGGATGGGAAGAAGATGTTTCCCAGCTGGGCTGAAATTCCCTCTGATTACCCAGGACCTTGAGTACTTGGCCTTGGGTACTTAGCCTTGGGGGTTTAAAAAATTCTCAGGATGGGGGACTAGAAACTTCTCAGCTCCCAAAATAGCTTGAGGCCTCAAGGTAGAGAGACTTTAGTTTCCACATTATTTCTCCTCCTCCACCCCAAATTTATGTGACTGGTTCAGTCACTAACCAATGTTTAGAAACTCATTCGCTGTAGCCACTGGAGTGTGGCGGGCTCTTTGCATGATGAGCTGAATTATCCCTAACCTAGCCTTCATAAATTGTACTAGTCTTTTCAGGATAAATGGCCCAAGGGTGACTAGAAGAATTAGAATAATGAGGGGTCCTATCATGCTGAAAAGGAGAGTTGTGAGCCATGGTGATCTGGAGTACCAGCTTTCAAAACATCCCTATCTCTCCTCATGTTCTCTTTCTTTTCCCTAAGCCCTCCTGAATTTTGGCCATGGTGACTTTAACTACCCTCAAATGGTTTATATAGAAATAACATTCCTCTCCTAAGGCTACACATAGTCTCTTCTATGCCAGAAGGTTTCCTTTTAACTCAGCATTTCAACCTGTTATGGACAGAGAACAGGGACAATGTGTTTTCTTCCATTACTGCTTCAAGCTGACAATGGGGTCTTGTTGTCAGGACGCCAAAAGGCTACATGGGTTAGATGGTGGAGCACCTGTCAGAGGCATGTAGTCATGTAGTTATCTGATCCAGTTGTGGATATAGGAAACAACCCATGTTGGTTGGACTGGTCCACATGAGCTCTCAGCAAGATCAGAGCTCATATTCCCTTGGAGCAAGTTATGTATGCCAGCCAAGTGGAAATCTACTGAGTCACATTAGAACTATAAACAAAACTTAGAATTTATGTACATATTTGTAAATTTTGGGCCTGGTCTTAGTAATTGGGAAGGGCAAGAGTTCTCAAAACCTGGACAGAAAAGTGTCATTCTTAGGATCAAACGGGTGGGAAAAACTTAGGCTGTATTTATCTGAAATCCTTTTGACCTCTGTGAAGTGGATCCAAATTTTATGATTGCCTGAAGCTCATACAAATTACAAAAAGACCTAAGAGTTTTAGTTATATTAGTATTACCAATCAGGCTTCATAAAATGAGCTTGCAAGATGGCTATTACCTTGCAGAAAGATCTGATTGTCTGATTCTGCCAAACTGACAAAGTTATAACTAGCCTAGTCATGAATACTTGCAGAGATCTGAGAAGGATAAATTTTATCTGATTACAGACTAGCAGTTTCCAAGTCTACTAAAAACAATGGAGACCAGTCCATACCCAGTTAGTCACACCAAGATCTTCACATCATTGGAGGCAGAAGTATTGAACAGCATCAATCTTTGGCTGCCAGGCCTGTAAGGTGGGAGTTTTTCCCACAGTAGAGGGACATAGAGGAGAATCCTGACCTTACTTTGTCTAGGCAAACAGGTGCAATCAATTCTCCAAGTTCCTGCAGCTTTTCCAGAGCCTAGGCTGTGTCCTGGTGACAGGCACTATACTATGACATCTTGCCCAGGTCAGCACTGCTACAATCCAGATGGAGATCCTGGTGCCTCATAATCTTCTTTGGAGACCTTGGGTCACTGTTAGAATCTGATAGTTTCTGTCTGATATAATGTTTTAAAATAAACATTTCAAATGCCATATTCTGCAGATCTCTGAAGTATGAGGGCCGCTCAGGTATATCCGACTAGAAAAACTTTGTTTCTAGTTACTTGTTGTAAGCTCAAGCCTGAAAACTTACATGGGGCTAAAGAAGCTCATCCCTGTAATTAATTACATCAGTACTTGGCATGGCTGCATTTTTTAAAAAAAAATTTTGATTACTTAACATTTACTGACCACTTGTATCTCCTAAAAGCCTTTAATATGTTAGCAGCTTTTATAAAACTGGGACTTTACAATTCATTTCTGTCAGGCTTATCCCTAAAAATAATGATATCAAATTAAAACTTTTCCTATTATCAAAAATAAAAACCTTTATATAACTCAGTGTATCCAAATATCTTAAGGCTAATAATTTCAGCTAAGACAAGGAGTCTAGACACACATCTTTAAGCCTGAATAGACCTTGAGTAGGGAGAGACATTTTCTAAATCACTGGTTTTCAACTTTCCCAGTGATTAGATTTTTTAGTATAGTTCTCTGTACAATAGTGACCCTACATTATACATTTGTTATTGCTACTTCATAACTGCAGTTTTGCCATTGTTATAAATTCCAATGCAAACATCTGATATGCAGGTGGTCCTAGGTTACCCCTGTACAAATGTTTGCTTTTGCTTTTGTTTTTGTTTTTTTTTTTTTTTTTTTTTTAAGGGAAGCACAGTTTATTTTAACTTATAATTCTGGAAGAATACAGTACATC
>PVIH01010290.1:0-76503 GCA_004025045.1 Sigmodon hispidus
ATAAGCCACACAGTCCTCTGTAAAGTATAGGCTGCTCCATCTCCAGTTCGCCCAAAGTTGCAGCTTGCAGGAAAGATAAGTAGAATGTGGTGGGCCCAGGAACTAGAAATACAGTTTCTATTGAGTGTGCATGGTTTCCCAACATCATAAAGGTGGTGAATGAATGGGAGGTTAGCCATCGGAGGCTGGAGACTATTTGTTTTAGGACTGTAGCTCACAAAGGTAATCAATCATACAACCTTGAGCTAGATTCTGTGTGTGAGCCTTTAAACTCCCGATCACCCTTCCTCAGAGTCTGGAGTGCTAGACAGGTCTTCTCTCTCTCTCTCTCTTTGGTCCTCTTGAGACTCTGAAAAGATCTCATACCTATTTGCTAATGTTTGTGAAGAAAAAAGTTTATGGGGGGAGGGTGACGTCACCAGCTGTCACCCGCTGGTGACAGGGAGGGGGTAGCAAGGCTGGCAAGGAGAGGGGGCAGACCTAGCAAGGGTGAGTGGGTGCTTAGGGGTCTAGAGGCTGGGTCTTCACCACTCAGAGCTGGAAGAATTGCTGCTGTTCTTCTCCGAGACTCTGGCCATCGTCTCGGACACAGGGGAGCCTCAGGGAGAGCTGACCATCGAGGTGAAGAAAGGAAAGTACAAAGACAACCTGGGCATCCTGACCCACTGTCTGCTGGTTCACGCCTCTAGCCGAGGTGTCCTAGATAAATCGCTCTGTGGAAGCTCCCTCCTAGGTAGAGTTCAGCTGCCAGCTACACCATACCACATTTTCCCTCCGAGGCCCCCCTCAATCCCTGTGTCCTGCAGCCCTTGACTTACCCCAGGACTCGGGCAAGGCATGGGGGAGGGGGGAGCTGACCACCCTGTCACTTTCCCATGGCCCCATTGCCCCAGCCCGGGCTAGCACCTTCCCTAGGGGCCATCGCAGACTCCTGACTCCTGTGACATGGGCACTTGCCTCCCTGTGCCCCAGGCTACCTAACTGATAAATTGGAGATAATGGAACAACACAGTCAAGAGTTCATCAAGGTGATCACTTCCCTAGCCCCGCCCCCGGGGGAGGGTAAGCAAGACCATAGACCCTTCAAGGGTGGCAAGGAACCTGCTGTCTACCATCAATCTGCACCTCTGTCACACACACCTTGATGACCAGTCACCTCCATTACTGCTGATAATGTTCTATAGAGTCACAAATGGAGCCTAGCCCACCTCCGGCCTGAAAGCTTGTCCAATTCCCAGGGCCACGTGATTTGGCCTTTCCCAGAGCCTGGCTATTCCCTGGAGCCTGTCACCACTTAACTTTTAAATCTTCTGGCTCTAGATTCTTCACTCAGCCCTTCAATAGCTTCCTCTATGGGGCCATGGCCTATCTAAACATGGGAGATGACTTGGGCTCACCAGCCTTCTCAGAGAATCTAGTCCCAGATTCAAGCTATCAAGTACAAGGCTAGCCTGGGCTACACAGGGAGTTCCAGGCTATTCTGAACTACTTTGTCTCAGAAAAAAAATATACAAATGAAGCAGAAGAAAGGGCGGGAGCCAGCGTCTCAAGGGTGAACTCTTGATTTTCCTGCCCTTAGTTCCCTGTCCTTCCCATGGAACGCAAGATGAGTATTCTGAAGCAGGACGACCAGATAGTTGTGACCAGAAGTGTCAAGGAGGGTGAGGTAAGAGTGAAAGCCATGTGGGAAGACAAGGCCTTGGGATGACTCACACCCAATACCCTGCTTGAACACCTCCGGCCTCTTCTGAGCTCCAGGTCTCCAACTCAGATCTCCCCCACAGGAAACGAAGACCGGAGTCTCTGTTTTTCCCTGTCAGTCACTGAAGGGCTTTATCTCTAGTAGCGCCAATCTGGTGCTTTTGAGAGTGATGGCTTGGCAGCGGTCAGTACCCAGCGACGCTCGCTTCCTGGCCTTGGACTTGGAGGGTAAACTATGCTACTGCACCTATGTGAGTACACTCTCAGGGCAAGGGGGCAAACTAGACCACGGAGGTGGGAAAGGCGGATGTGGGGTAGGAGAGAGTGGCAACCAGGGTGGGTGGGTATGAAGTCCTGAGGGTAGAGTGCAGTAAGCAAGGGGATAGCAAGAAAGAGCTGAGATTGACAGGAGGAAGGCTGAGGATGGAGCAGGCGGAATTAGTGGGAACCGGAAGATGGAGCGTTCTTTGCCTTCTTTGCACGAACTTCAATACAGAAGAAATATGACAGAAGTCTGCTTTTTAAATACACATCCTCTAAGGCTGGAGAGAGGTAGCTGATCTTTGTCACACACACAAACACCCCAACCCCATATATGTGGTGCACACTTATAATCCCCAAACTGGAGAGGTGAAGACAGCCTGGCCCAATCAGGCAGCCTCAGGTCCCAGTGAAAGACCCTGTTCTTAAAAAAAAAAAAAAAAAAAAAAAAAAGTGGGCTTAGAGAGATGGCTCAGTGGTTAAGAGAACTTACTGTTCTTGCAGAGGACCTGGGATCAGTTCCCAGCATCCACATGGTTGCTCACAGCCTTCTGGAACCCAGGCCTCTGAGGGCTCCGGGCACACACATATGTACATATATGCATGGGTATATACTATATGTATCTATCTATACATATATGTAGGCAAAACATTCAGATACAAAAAATAAAAATATTTGAAAGAAAATAAAACAAGATGGACAGTTCCTCAAGCTGTTCACATGACACCATGCCTGTCTTTAGATGATGTATAGTGTGTGTGTATGCATGTTTGTGCATGCATGGTGTATTTGTGCTGGTGAGTACGTGTGCATGTGCACACCTGGCTGGCACACCTGACTTTCTGTGTATATTTGTGTGTGGGGGTGTGTGTGTGAGCACTAGCACAAACATCCATGCAGGTTTGTACAGGTGGAGGGCAGTGGTCCACCCCAGGTGTTGGTTCTTTTTTCCTTCTCCCCCCTCCTTCCCCCCTCTCTCACTCACTCGCTTTATTTTTTCCTTTCTTCTTCTGTTTTTGTTTTTTTGAGAAAGGTTTTCTCTGTGTAGCTCTTGATGTCCTGAAACTCGCTCTGTAGACCAGGCTGGCCTTGAACTCACAGATTTGCTTGTCTCTGCCTCCCAAGTGCTGAGATTAAAGATGTCTGCCTGGCTTGGATCTTTTTCTAAAGCACTGTCCACCTGGTCAGACAGGGGGTACAACACCTCCTTCCCTACACTGACTCTTTTCCCCTGTAACAAAAATGTGCCAACTAATAGCACCTTCTCCATTGGGATGGCTTGGGAAGGGGATGGCAGGGGTTGGCCGGAGCTGGCTGTGAATAATCCCCAACTTATCTTGAGAATGCAACTCAAACTTTGTGTCACGTGAGGAAGTGAACTGCTAAGGATTACTTATCCCTTGGTGAGCAAGAATGACTAACAGGGAGAAAGGAAGGTCTTGAGGAGATGGGGACGCCATGGTGGGTAACCACCTCACCATATTCTCCACTTTGACTGCTGCAGCAATCCCTGGGGTTCCAGACAATCCAAGTGGGCCATCAGCAGGCTGAAATGTTCATTGTAGAGCAAACCATACACTCTGAAGAGGGCATCCCCTTCTCCTGCCAATTCTACTTGCTTTCTGATGGGTAAGTCACTGGCCAGATGGACCAAGGTGACAGTGTCATGTAAAGTATGAGTGATCGACCATGAAGAAAGGACATTGATGAGGTGGAATGGGGCATTGGGCACTATTATCCCCATGATACTGCCAGGAAATTTTGTCATTGAGATCTAGGTGTACCTTTGCTTTGCCCATCTCAATTGCTTTAAAAAAAAAAAAAAAAAAAAAAAAAAAAGTGAGCCCAGGTTAGCCTCAGATTCACAATCCTCTTGCCTTAGTACCTATGTATTCAGACTATAGATGTGCTTTTTTGGGGGGTGGGGGGCAAGGCCTGATGCTTGCCATTATCTGAGACAGAACCCAAGAACTGCAAAGACAGAGAGAGGAAACAGAGTAAATGGTGGCCACAAGGCTGCTCTCCTAGGGCACACTGTAGTGTCTTACCCCAGCTGCCTTGACAAAACACCACAAGATGAGCCTGCAACAGGTGCTCACACCTGTTATCCCAGCACTTAAGAGGCTGGGACAGGAGGATAGCCCTACATCTGAGGACCATCTACAGAAGTAAGATCTCCAAAAAAGGCAGGCCCAAGTTAAGGGGTGGCTCACCTGGGAAGGTGGTGAAGGAGTTTCCTGCCAAAACCGGGTTCAGTTCCTCTAACCCAAGGGTAGAAGGAACCAACCCCTTCAAGTTGCCCTCTCACCTCCGCACGAACTTGTGGGTGCGTGACGCGTGTGTGTGCATACGCATGCAGGATAAATTCGCGTTAAAAATATCACTGATGATTTAAACAAGGACCAGGGCCAGCATTGCGATCTCTGGCTGTTGCCACCACTGCCTCTCTTAGTGTGCCAGACCGCCCCCCCCCTCTGCTTTCTCTTTCTGTTATGAGGATACCAGTCCTCTGATTAGAGCCCACCATTATGTCCTTCATTTGACCTTAGTCATTTCCCAGAAGGCTTCTGTCACGGAGGGGAGGCATGGGGGGACAGGTGGGTAGGTGAGAGAAAGTTTGAACCCTAACTCATTATGCTCAGCACCATCTGGTCATCTGGTGGTATACACTCTTCCCAATTTCTTCCGTATTACTCTGCAGGCACCTGGCCAAGAGAGTCCAGGTGGGCTCTCCAGGATGCTGTATCATCACCAAGATGCCTCTCTTGAGGGAAAAGGGTATGTGGCTGGAGGATGGGAGGAGCCTGGGAAGGATCCGGCTCTAAGGGTGGGACATGATCCTAGAATCAGGTTAGGCCTCCTGCCCCAGACTCAAAGGGTTAGTTAGGATGGACCTCTGCCCTGAGTCCCGCTCAGCAACAAAGCCCATCCTGGGACTCCCCCTGTGTACGCGAGGGATGGGTACACAGTTCCCTTGCTCACTCCACTTAGATGTGATTGAACCTCCACCCCAGTTTGATAAGAAGCCCCTGGTGTGGGAAGAAGACCTGGAGCTGTATTCGAAATACCTGAACCGCAAGGTGAGAAGCGGCTGCAGCCGGCCAAGGGGTCCAAGTGCTTTCCCACGGTGGACGGGAGTGCGGAAATGCGCATGCCTGGGGTCCCAGGGGTCCCAGCCCAGGTGCTCCTGTTGTTCAGTTCTGGCAGTGCTCAGCTCCGGTGGGGGACTGCCCTATTCCCTTCCAGGAGGAACTGCGCCTCACCCACACCAGCTATCTGCGGCAGCACCCCGAGGCCCAAGCGTTGGTCTCTGATTTCCTGCTTTTCCTTCTGATCCGTCGGCCAGAGGACGTGGTCACCTTTGCAGCCGAGCACTTCGGGCCCTTTGAGATGCTGCGCTCACCTATCCCTGCCCTGCGTTCCTCACACCGACCCAGCCCTTTCCGCCAACTGGACTCCGAGGAGGAGGAGGAGGAGGAGGAGGAGGAGGAAGAAGAGGAAGAAGAGGAGGAGGAGGAAGAAGAAGAGGAGGAGGAAGAAGAGGAAGAAGAGGAGGAGGAGGAAGAAGAAGAGGAGGAGGAGGAGGAGGATGACTACGTGTACAGCGACGATGATTACTACTTCGATGATGACAATGGCGATGTCAACAATGAAGAAAGAGACATTGATGATAGCGAGGACAAGAGTGTGGACTAGACAGAGGGCTGGGGGCAAGAGACCGGGACTGGCCGGTTCAGGTATCCTGGCTGCAGTTTCAGTGTGAGACATTCCCCTTCCCACAGTTCCTCTTGTCAAAAATGCAAAGCTTTATTTTCTGGTTACCCAGCGAGTTTCATCTTTTCTTCCTGGATGCTAGTTTTCACAGTTATGACCATTTCAGAGAAAAGAAAATTAAGGTTTATAGTCAGATGTGTTGGCTGATCTAGGAAAACTGCTATGAATCTGAGGCAAGCTAGGGCTACACAGCAAGACGCTGTCTGAAAATTAAATTAAATTAAAAACTAAGAAAAGAGGATGGAGGTGGTGAGATCCACACCACCAATAATCCTAGCATTTGGCAAAGAAGCAACGGGATCCCTTCAGTGTCTCTGAGTCCTGCTTGGGCTACATAAGATCCTGCAGACAAAGGAGCAGGATTTTAACCTGGAGTTACCAGGAAAGCCTGCAGTAGCACCCAGAATCCAAACATAATCATGACCACCTAGAAAAGAATGCAGGAATGTGAGAAGGGACATAGAGTACCCCATTTACCAATACACATGAGACTCCCCCAGAGTGTGCAAAGGATCCTCAGCCACCCATTGAAAAGAAAAAAGAATAGACAGATACTCATCATTACCCCTAAATTCCTTGCTCACCCGCAGTTCTGGCCCAATGGTGTGTCTGTCTGATGCTGGAGACTGTTAGACAAGGTCCTCTGAGGCAGTTGGTAGTTGGGGTGCAGACACTGTGCTTCCATTAATGCCTCTGGTCATCGGCCATCAGCCCTGCTGCTTTGAAATGAGAGATTCTGGAGGAACTCCAGGATGTAATGAATAGTGTGAGTCTTGGCTACAAGGCTGAGGAATATTAAGAGAAAGCAGTGTCTGTCTCTCAGACACTTTAGAAGACTTTAAAGAGAGCTGCCATTTGAACTTTGCAAAAAAAAAAAAATTATTTTGGTCTTTTGAGACATGGTTTTTCTGTGTAACAGGCCTAGCAATCCGAGAATTAGCTTTGTAAACCAGGCTGTCCTCGAACTTACAGAGATCCATCTGCCTCTGCCTCTTGAATGCTGGAATTAAAGGCATGCACCATCTCCACCAGGCAAGCTTTGAAAAAAAAATTGTTGTTGTCTCTGCCTTTATTAAAAAGAAATGCATTCAAAAGCTAGGTGATAGTGGTTGGTGCCTGCATTTAATCCCAGCACTGGAAAGGCAGAGGTAGGCAGACCTCTGTGAGTTCAAGTACAGCATGGTCTACTGAGTTAGTTCCAAGACAGCCAGGGCTACACAAAGAAACCCAGTTTTGAAAACCCTCCCACCCCCAAACTGACAATAAAAGAAGGGGGGAATAAACTCACAATCAATAAAGTCATCTTGGTTTCTGTTTCTAGAGGCCTCCACAGACATACAGACATGTGTACACACACACACACACACACATACACACACACACACACATACACACACAGAGAGAGAGAGAGAGAGAGAGAGAGAGAGAGAGAGAGAGAGACTTTGCTCATTCATAAGTATTTTGTTGTGGTTTTTTTTTTTTTAACATAGAAAGCTCTATGATTAGGTTGTTAGCAATTTAGAAAACCAGTTTGTGAGGATACATCCCGTTTTTCAGAGAGAACTGAGATCACCCCTGAAACTGAGAAACAGCTTTGATTTTTTTTTTTTTTTTTTTGCCAAAATCTGCAAATTCACAGTTTTCTGCTCAGCCTTGCACTGCTCTGTAACTTCCTATTTCTCCTCTGTGTCAAAGATCTCCCCCTCCTGGTGCCTGGGCCTGCACAGCTGCTGCTTTTTGAAGTAGGCATCAGTCAGGGGTTTGGGGATTTTAAATCTTGCTGATAGCAATTTTGGTAGGGGTTGTGATGACAAACTTCTGGTGTGTTCTTTGAAGAAGAACTTTATTGAGGGCAAGAGGTCTGTCTAGTCCCAGTCGCTGCTCAGTTGCTTCGGAAGACTATTCCCTTGCCCCTGTGGTGTCCAGTGAGGATGATCAGGATGGTCCCCCCGAGTGATGTTGGTACACAGTATTCTCACGTGTTGACTGAAGAACTCTTTGTCATGGCTCAGCAGCCTCCGAGGCACATCTTCGGTAGGATAATACTTGGGCTTTTTTTCTTAACCACCCGGGTACCACCATTCTCATCCCCACCAACCAGTTCTGTAGCAAAGACTTTCTCCTTTTTCTTCTTTTAAAGCTTGGTTTTTGCAGCTGAGTATTTTCTTTTGTACAAGGCCTTTCTGGGATACATAGCAGATCAGGAGTACCTGCTAATTCCTCTAATCAGGACAGGGTTTCAGCCGCAATAGGACTTCCCCTTCTTGGGTTTCTTAACCTTAGGATCACCCTTTTTGGCTGTACCAGCAACAAGGGCATCACCGCCAGCCTTCTTCACTGCTGCTTTCTTCTCCTTTGCCTCAGGCTTCTCTGCTTTCTCACCCACCATCTTGCACTATGGGAAACAGAACTGAGGGCCTAGCTTCCGGTTTTCCATTTTAGCTTTGTAGTTTATTTTTGTTTGTTTGCTCTCAGGACATAGTCTCACCATGTACTCTAGGCTAGCTTCAGCCTTTCAAGTGTTGGGATTAGAGGTGGACACCATCATCCCCAGCCTATTAATGTGTTTAGAATACACGTCTAATATCATTACAGCCTTCTATTTTCTTGTCTCCGTTAGTAGGGATTCAACCCAGGGCTTCATGCATGCTGAGCAAACTCTAGCATTGAGGCATACACTCCATTTTCTTTGTTGTTCTTTGGTACTTTTTCTTAGGGGTGGGGACATTGCTTGTTTTAAAACTCTGTTACATAGTTTTATTGTGTATTTTTAAGAAGACTAAACTCAAGAAAATTCAGGTGTGTGTGGTTTTCTTTTGGTGGGGTTGGTTTGTTTGAGAACGAGTCTTATGTAGCTTAAACTGGCCTTGAACTCTCTGTGTAGTCAAGGACTTCATAGAACATCTGATCCAATTGCCTTCATCTCCCCAAAGCTAAGATTACAGAATTTTATACTTTGGCAGCATCTCCCCATGTGGCCCACATGGGCCCCAGTCCTTTATTTTAATGACTGTATTGTATCCAATCAACGCCCCCCCCTTTTGAGATAGGGTTTCTATATGTAACACCTTGCTTTTCTGGAACTCTTTGGAAATGGATGCCCCTGCCTTCCAAGCCCTAGAATGAACCCACCATACTACTCTCAACATCCCTTTTTTTTTAAAAAAAAAAAAAAAAACACTTTATTTATTTATTATTTATTTGCCTTGGTGTTTGCCTGGAACTGGAACTACAGACAGTTGTCAGCTGCCATGTGGGTGCTGGGAATTGAACCCGGGTCCCCTGGAAGAGCAGACGGTGCTCTTAACCGCTGAGCCATCTCTCCAGCCCCTCATCATCCCTTCTTTGATATGAGAAATATTGCTATATTGTCTATCCCTCTGACTGTGTCTTTATACATATTAGCAATTATTTTCTTCTCTTTTTTTTTTTGAAACAATCTATAGCTCAGGTGGGTTTAGAACTCACTGTAGTCAGTTGTGGTAGTGCACGCCTTTGATCCCAGCACTCAGGTAGTTTACTGGCAGAGGGCTCCCTGTGAGTTTGAGGCCAGCCTGATGTACATAGTGGGAGCTCACTATGTAGAACAGCAGGATGGCCTTATATTTGTACCCTTCCCATTTCTGCCTCCCAAGTGCTGGGATTGCAAGTATAAACACCTGTTTTAGCAATTACTTTCTTAAAAATTCATTCTGACTAATGAATTACTGAATTGCTTTGAAGGCTTTTAGCTTATTGCATATTTTACATTGGTATTGCCTTTATCAAGGGCACATAGGCATTTCAGGAAGAGAAAAGTGTTAAGATTTTGTTCGGATCTGGTATGGTAGGAATACGAATTTCTGGGTTATCTGGGGGGGGTTGTCTATGAGTGCAGAAGCCTCTTGGGGGATGAGGCGGGAAGCATGGAAAGGGCAGCGGGAAACACTTAGAAGCTATTTCTACATAAAAGGACTTTATTATTATGATAAAGGGATGTGATTATGATAACAGGGGAGGGGGAAGAGAAAAGAGAGAGAGAGATAAAGAGAGAGAGGTAACGAGGGATAGGAATAAGAGAAAGAAAAGCAGCAGCAGCAGCAGCAGGAATTCCTTTTAAATGGGACTTGAAGTCAGAACTCAGAGGAGGGTGTGGATTTAGAGACTAAAAGAAGGGACTTGAGCAAAGGCAGATAAGAAAGTGGAGCCAGGGGCTGGAGAGATGGCTCAGAGGTTAAGAGCACCGCCTGCTCTTCCAGAGGACCCGGGTTCGAATCCCAGCACCCACATGGCCGCTAATAACTGTCTGTAATTCCAAGATCTGACACCTTTACACAGTTATACATGCAGGCAAAACACCAATTTACATAAAATAAATATTAAAAAAAAAGAAACTGAGACAGAAGGATAACAAAGTCAAGGGTTGTTTGTAGCATTGTGCTACAGAGCAAATGCTAGGTCACCCTGAGCAATTTAGTTAGGTCTTGTCCCAAAATAAAAAGGTAACAAAAAAGGAGGCTATGCTGGGGATATAACTCCGTGGTAGAACACTTAGCTACTACCACTGAGGACTTAGTACTGAAAACCAAAGGCAACAAATACAGGCTGTATATCCTTTTGAAGGTACAGACTAGTCCTATGTTAGTCTTTCTTTTACTAATCCTTTTGACTAATTCTTGTGTTTTCTGAAAACCAACACTATGATGAAACCAGCCTCTGTTTAACTGAAACATCTCCATTTGAAACTGTTCTACTGTTTAATCACCATAAATAGCCTGTAGTTTAGTTATACTACATGAAAAGCTTTTGCTGACTGAATTAGTTCATCAAGACTATTATAAGAAAATACCCCGGGACTGGAGAGCTGGTTTAGTGATTAAGAACACTTGTTCTTTCCGGTTCAATTTCCAGCACCCATATGAAGGATCATCACTTTCTCAGGCACCAGGCATGCATGTGGTGCGCAGACATGAATGTAGGTAAGGCATTCATATGAAAAAACTAAGTCTAAAACATTTTTTAAAAAGAAAAGAAAAGGGCTGGAGAGATGGCTCAGAGGTTAAGAGCACTGACTGTTCTTCCAGAGGTCCTGAGTTCAATTCCCAGAAACCACATGGTGGCTCACAACCATCTATAAAGACATCTGGTACTCTCTTCTGTATACTGTATACATAAAAAAAAATAAATAAATCTTAAAAAAAAAAGAAAAGAAAATACCTCAAGCCCAGAATGGTGTCACATACCTGTAATACTTGGGAAGCCGAGACAGGAGAATCTTGAGTTCAAGGTCAACATGTCCTGATGAATAGATCAGGAAACCCTGTCTCAAATCTGTGCATGTACACATATCACACACACAAGAAAATGAAAACAAGAATACCTAAGCTGTGAAATCTATAAGCAACAGAAACATGACTTATTAATTTAGTGTGTGTGTGTGTGTGTGTGTGTGTGTGTGTATGTATGTGTGTACATGTGTGTTCATGTATGCATGGGCAATGCCCTTACCATCCAGAAGAGGATGTCAGATCCCCTAAAGCTGGAGTTACAGGCAGGTGTGAGTGGCCTGATGTATTAGGAACTGAACCTGGGTTCTCTGAAAAAGCAGAACATGCTCTTAACTGCTGAGCCATCTCTCATCCCAGATCTACTTGCTTGTTAATTAGTCTGCTTGCTTTTGTTTGTTTGTTTTAGGGCTGTTGAGACAGGGACTCATGAAGCATAGGCTAGCCACTTTACCTGTACCTAGCCTAATCCTAGACCAGGATTCAGTCATCACCCCCTGTTTACACTGGGGATGGAACCCACTAGGCACTCTACTGAATGAGCTACATCCACAGCCAGCCCTTCAAGCCTCGGTTATAAGGGCAGTAATCTCAACTATAAATAAAGAGCCCTTGTGACCTAGTAACACCCCAGGGGTCCTGCCTCTTAATACTGTCATCACCTTGGTAGTGACTTTAACACATAATGTTGTGGGGTCACAAACATTCAGACAATAATGGTGAGCAAACCTGAGAAACCATTGTTAACGTCAGTGTTCATGACATTTGGAGCTCCAAAGAGCTGATGTTGACACCATCACAATTACAGTCTAGGCTGCTCTGAACTTCACTTTGTAGCCCAGGTTGACCTTGAACTTACAGTAATCCTCCTGTATCCTCTCTCCAAGTCCATAATGGCAGGCATATGACACTACACCCAGCCAATGTGATATTTTTGGGGCTATCTGTATTATCTAATGCATCAGAGTTCCGTGATGTTTCAATCCCAAATTACATTCCATTGCATGTCTATACTATATTGTATTTATCCATGTGTTGACAAGCGTGGGTATTTTTCACTCCTGGGCTAATGTGAATAATGTTGCTAGGAACTGATATTCAAATGTCTGTCTGCACTTCTGCTTTTAAAACTTTATTTATTTATTATTTATTTGCCTTGGTGTTTGCCTGGAACTGGAACTACAGACAGTTGTTAGCTGCCATGTGGGTGCTGGGAATCGAACCCGGGTCCTCTGGAAGAGCAGACAGTGCTCTTAACCGCTGAGCCATCTCTCCAGCCCCGCACTTCTGCTTTCAGTATAGTTGGAATACTGACATCCACCCAATGCCGGGGACTATCATCCTGCACCACAACATCCTCACTTTCTCTTAGACTTAGTAGTTGTGGAAGGGTACGTGGGTACATTAAATCCTGTACAGTTGGCTCACATGTGGTTTCCATATCTACCACATCAAAACACCACAAAGGCTCCTTCAAGTCCCCTTTACAACCACATCCACCCTCCACCTGATCTCTCCTTAACCTGGGGCAACCACAGATCTGATCGGCATGTCTAGAATGTTGCCATTAATATTTAAACCGTTAAATGGTTAACTCATGTTTCACTGAGAGACATTGTCTCAAGGTAAGACAGACTAATAGAGGAAAACACTTACCTTGTTCTGGGCTCTGTATGAGTATGAGTATGCAACAGTACACAGTCACATACTCACATGTGTATACCACACGTATCCACATAGCCACCATCCCTAAGTCGAACGCTTTCTCTCTCTCTCTCTCTTTCTCTCTCTACACACACACACACACACACACACACACACACACACACACACACACACACACTCCCAGCATTCAGAATGCCAGAGATAGGAGGATTGTGTGTCTGAGGCCAGCCTGGACCACAGAGACTACTCTGTCTTAAAAAATTAAGGGCTGAAGCTACAGGTCAGGAGTTGGAGTCATGTGCTATCATGTTGAACTAATAGGTAAGCTTTTGAGAGTGACTTTTTTAATCCTAAGGACATGCTATGGCAGCATTCTGAACTACTTCCCTACTATGATTTTTACTTTGCATTTTGAGATAGGGTTTCACTAAATTGTTGGGACGTTAAATGTAGTCTGCAGCCCTGGCAGGCTTTGAACTTTTCATCGAGTATAATTTCCTGAAGATTTATCCTCATTTTTTTTTTAAAGATTTATTTATTTATTATGCATACAGTTTTACAGAAGAGGGCACCAGACCTCATCATAGATGGTTGTGAGCCACCATGTGGTTTTGCTGGGAATTGAACTCAGGTCCTCTGGAAGAACAGTCAGTGCTCTTAACCTCTGAGCCATCTCTCCAGCCCCTATCCTCATTTTTTATATGTAGTAATACTTTGCTTTTTTTATTGCCAAGTAGTGATCCACTCACCCATTGATGAACAACTGGGGTAATTCCAGATTTTGGCTATTATAAACAATGTTGCTACAAACCTCGTGTGCAGGTTTTTGTTTAGACATATGTTTAATTTCTCTGGGGTAAATACCCAGGAGTTCATTCTGTGGTATGGACACAGCATTTACCCATGGCAAGGCCTGGGAAGTCATTTCCTCTGAGACCCTCACAGTTCGAAGGACAGATGGACTCTCTACCTCTCATACCCTCTTCCCATAGGTCAGTTCATGACCTTTGAACTCCAGACCAAGATGAAATGTCTGATGGTGTATGAGTATCTGGGTATGAGCATTTGTGTGTGTGTGGGGGGGTGGCTACTATGAGATGTGACCACATCTCAAAAGGCAAGAAAGAAGGCCTGAAATCAGAGGTAATTTGGGGGTACCTGGAACAAGAACAGAGGTGTTATGGAGCACACGGTCGCCAGGAGAGGAAGCAGGGTCAAAGCTGTGGGTTGCTAGCCCCTTCCGCCACAACCGGCCACTTCTGCGTTCTGTGAGTGTTTCGAAACACCGAGTGTGTGAAATTGTGGGCATGCACTTGATGATGTGGAGATGGATGGAAATCTGGCAAGGAGGGGAGGGTGTGGGTTCCCCCACTCTTACTCACTTGTACCAGCAGCCATAGAAGGGGACAGATTGAGAAGAAGCTGCTGGGCCTGCTGTCCACACACAGACTATATCTGACGCCCGTGTCCTCATGATTCGTGAGTGGTGACCTCTAGGGAACTCGTGTGATTCCAGTGGGGGAGGGTGAATGAGAAGACCAAGTCTGGAGGAGATTTGAAGCAGCAAAGAAGACTTACGGTCTCTGTGGGGGCTCTGGTCTGCTGGACACATTGAAGTCAGGCACTTCCATGGATTAAAGATCCATAGAAGGAGGAGGCAGAGCATGGGCCCCAAGCAGCTGAGCTGGGGGCCTTGGCTTACCCTTCTTTGGGCCTCATGTCTCACAAATCTCCTGACTCAGGAGATTTGGATTGGAGAAGTTCTGTGCTCACTGGGAGGGAAGTGATTCTGGAAACCTCTACTCGACACACAGATGGGGTGGCCAGTGGAGGGGTGAAGGAGGAAGGTAGTTTGCATCCTAGGCGCTTGAAAGAAGCGCACACCCGCCTAGCATCCTGGGGTCCCTCACAGGTGACAAGAGCCCCCAGAAGCTGAGCAGGCCTAGCTATGGCTCCATTTCCAGCATGCCCGGCACAGCACCTCAGCAAGACCCTCCCCAGGAGACCTACTTGAGTGAGAAGATTCCCATTCCTAGGACAGAGCAGGTAGGAATGCTGGGAATATCCCGAGAGCTTCCCGGATCAACCAGATCCTCGGAGGTCTTGAAGACTTGGGAGGAGGCATCCTCTGTGACCCACGACAGTGATCAACTGGGTACTCTATAGTTATTTGAAAAATAATCCATGGGTTCTCAAGGGGACCTCAGCTTTCCTGTGAGGGGAAACAGACTGAGACTATTTTAGCATTGGAGGAAGGGACCACCTAGGGACGTGACTGGGTAAGGAGAAGCATCAGGCTGATTCTAGGATGCTGTCACCTAGTCTTGCCAGAACCTTTCCTTTCATAATGTATTACACTTATTTATTTATTTGTGTGTGCTTGCGTAGATATATTCATGCTATAGCATGCATGCAGAGGTCAGAGGACAATGTGTGGGAGTCATTTCTTTCTACTATGTGGGTTCCAGTGCCCTAACCCACTGGGCACCCACTCTCAGTCTCTATTGCTACCATCTAAGCAGATTCCTAGGCCAACAGGCCAATGCAAAAATAGGGTTGAGTGACTGAGACCCAGTGGTCCCCAGAAAGAAGAACTTGTGGTATGAAAAGGTTGGGGAGGGAGGGACTGGAACAGGAAGGTTCAACTATACCCAGGCCCTCTCTTAGGGCTCTGAGGTCTGTATGACAAGCCTGCAAGAGGCAGACAGGTCACATGCTGGCCAGCTACAGACCCATCCAAAAAGCAGAGCCACAGTGACTCAGCACATCCCACTGGTTGGGGGCTGGGGGGGGCAGTACTAGGTGGGTGACTAAGGGCAGGGCTGGCCAGCCTGGGCTGAAGATGCCTGTTGAGTTCAGCAGAGAGGCCAGCCAAGCCAACAGCAACCACCCTCATATCTAAGACAGGGCCTAACTCTGTTTACTCCGCCAGGGCACATTCAGCCTGAGAAAACTATGGGCCTTCACAGGGCCTGGCTTCCTCATGAGCATCGCTTTCCTGGATCCAGGGAACATCGAGTCGGACCTTCAAGCTGGCGCTGTGGCTGGCTTTAAAGTATTGATTCTGGGCCTCCTCTATGCTGGCTTTGTAGGGAGGGCAGCATCTTGGCTAAGAGAGTGAAGACTCCCAATTCTCCATGGCAAGCTGCGTGAATGGTTTGCCTGGGAATAGGAATTAAGTTCAAGCACGCTTGGTGGGGAGCCCTTCCAGAAAGGAGGTTGTACTGTACGGGTGGGTCTTCCAGCCCACCTATTCTCTGTCCCGGAGGTGTGGTTTTGGCTGAGGGTATCTTCTGTTCCCTCACAGCTGCTCTGGGTGCTGCTATGGGCCACTGTGCTGGGCTTGCTCTGCCAGAGGCTGGCTGCCAGGCTAGGCGTGGTGACGGGCAAGGATCTGGGTGAAGTCTGCCATCTCTACTACCCTAAGGTGAGTCAGGAAGAGACAGGGGAGCAGCTACAGGTCTCAGACCCTGAGCAGCCATTTATAGCTTCCATCCTAAAATAAATACATCATCAGCTCCCAGGCATCCTCAGATCCAGCCAGCAAATGAAAACACAGGTTCCCATCATAGCATAGAGCTACTGCAGCTCAGGGCTAGTGGCTGCTGGGCTGTGGAACGTGGGTGTTGTTGATATCTACTTTAAGATGACCAAAAATATATCCTGAGATATTTCAAAAGGATTTTTGTTTTATTGATTTGCTTATTTGTGGGGGTTGGTTTTTTTTTGTTTGTTTGTTTTTTTGTTTGTTTTTTCATGATTAGAGATCAAAAATCCAGGAACTCCTAACACTGTATGAGCAATCTGCCACTGAGCGACATCTTCAGCCCTTTTCAGATTTAATCCTTTCAGAAATCAGAAGGGCTGGAGTCCGGGGGCAAAAGGTGTCACTAAAGCTGACCCCCCTCCCCACACTGTGGGTGCCCCAAAGCAGTCATTTGCAGCCAGGCTTAAATGACCATGAGAACTATTGAAGGCTAGTATCCTTACTGATGTCACTGCCAAAAATGCCACTAGGAGCAGGGTCCCCTGTCTCTCCGCATCTATCAGAATTAGTCTGTGTCTGTTGTTAAAACTAAGTCCTTGAAGCTGGGTAGTTAGTTTTATTTTTATTTATTTATTTATTTAGAGTTTTTCACTGTGTAGGTTTGGCTAACCAGGAACTCAAAAAGATCCACTCTCTGCCTCCAGAGTGCTGGGATTAAAAATGCGCAGCATCATATTCTGGCAGAATAATTTAAAATACACACATACACATATAAAGTTAAAGAGTCAAGTTTGGTAATAGCACACCCCATTAATCCCAGGACTCAGGAAGCAGAGGCAGATGGCTCTCTATGAGTTTGAGGTCAGCCTGACCTACACAGTGAGTTCAAGGACAGCCAGAGCTTCTTAAAGAGACCCTGTTTCCCACTCCACCCCATCCACTCACCCCCCAAAAGAAAGAAAACTAACAAAGAAAAGATTAGGCTGGGGTACCACACGATGCTAGAGCACATGCCTAGCAAACATAAGGCCTGAGCTGAATCTCCAGCATAGCAAAGCAAAAAGAAAAAAAAAAAAAGACAAAAGTCTGATTAGCTCACATTTCTACAGGTTCAAGGTGCCAGTTTCCACTTGGCTTTATTTGGGGGGTGGGTACATGGGATTGAAACTCAGAGCCTCATTAGTACCAGGGCCCAGTTTATTATTTCTTTAAGACAGGATCTTACCAAGCTTCGGGCTATCCCTGAATTTAGTCTCCCTCCGGCCTCAGCTTCTGAGATATCAGGCCTGTGTCATTAGGTCTGTCCTCTGCTCAAAAGGGTTCCACCAGATCACTACCTGAGACCAAGCATCCAGCTCACAAACCTTGTGAGGCACAAAAATGCCATAGCAAACTACTTTAAGCATGTCTTGTTCTGTTGTTTTTGTTTTTCTGGGTTTCTCTGGGTAGCCCTGGCTGTCCCGGAACTCATTCTGTAGACCAGGCTGGCCTCAAACTCACAATAATCCACCTTCCGCTGCCTCCCAAGTGTCACTACTGCTCAGCTATCTTATAAAACCAGCTGGCAATTGCAAAAGCATGCATATTTCCAGTCCCATAGCTCAGCACGGAGCACCAAAAAGCGAAAAAAGAGTGAAATGCCAAACAGCTAGCCATCTTTTAAGGAAGCAACATCTCCTCCCCATAGGTGCCTCGAATTCTTCTCTGGCTGACCATTGAGCTGGCCATTGTGGGCTCAGACATGCAGGAAGTCATCGGCACAGCTATCTCCTTCAATCTGCTCTCAGCTGGACGGTATCATTCTAGGGAGCCCACCTTGGTCCAAGGCTGGAGGGAGCTGCTGGTTCCTCCCCGAGCCAAGGACCCCCTTCTTTATTACCCTATTCCTTATACACAGGGCTGGTATAAATCTATTTCTCATATGTAAGTCACACACATATGAGTCCCATAGCACAGACCAGGGCTCCCTACCACACCTGAGCCCCCTACCTGGTTTTGTAAGAATGTCTAAACATGTTCAGCACATCCCACACTCCCCTTACTTTAGCTGTCCAGGTCACTTGGGTTCCTGACTCCCCACTGAGGGTTGGAACTCCAGACCTGGACCAGGCTGGGCTGATCTAACCTATGTGGTTTCAGCATCCCACTGTGGGGTGGCGTCCTGATCACCATTGTGGACACATTCTTCTTCCTCTTCCTGGATAACTATGGTGAGAGAAAGTTCCTCTTCTTAGGGGGGTGAGAGTGGGTAGGGATGCCCTCATGGAGCCTTGGCTCCTCCCAGGGCTATGCCTTGAGTAAGGGCTTCCAGTTTCATTTTCTGTAACATGGGAAAGAACAGCCCAGACGTCATAAGGCAATAGTGAAGTTTCAGTAGGAAAATATATGTTAAGCCCTTAGCCCAGTGCCTGGGACAGCTACTCACAAGAATTTATGTAGCAGGGCTTTGGAGTTTGTTTTTTATACTCTTTTGCTGTGCCCCCAGGATTGCGCAAGCTGGAAGCCTTCTTTGGATTTCTTATTACTATTATGGCTTTGACCTTCGGTTATGAGGTGGGAAGCCAGAGCTATACTCCTTTTCCCAAGATCATTCCCTTCCCTTCCTTTTGGGTAGCCTGAGGGTCTAGAGAAACAGTCCTGAACTCCTTGCCTGCCTTTGGGGATGGGGTGGAAGGGAAGGGAGGTCAGTTCTAGTGGGCTAATCAAGTTCCTTCTGACAGTACATGGTAGCGCGTCCATCCCAGGGAGCGCTTCTTCAGAGTCTATTCCTACCCTCCTGCTCCGGCTGTGGTCAGCCTGAGCTGCTGCAGGCAGTAGGTATTGTCGGTGCCATCATCATGCCCCACAACATCTACCTGCACTCAGCCTTGGTCAAGGTGAGCAGAAGGGAGCGGGGAACGAGGAGCCTGTTTCTGACTGCCCCTCCCCAACTCCCTGCCTCAGACATGCCTTTATTGAGAATCTTAGCTAAGAATGGAATCATTCTCTACTGTTCAGTCTGCCTGTAATAATGGGTCCGAGGTATGCTAGGGGCTGGGGGAGGGGTGTGAATCAGTCAAGGCCTTGCTCCTCTAGAAACGTCTGCACCCTAGTGTGGGGATACAAGACAAGGAAGGAGTTGTGGATGGTGAAAGGTACTCATAAAGAAACGAACTAAAAAGTCTTCTAGAGACTGAAGGGTGGGAAACAGCATTGCGAGCAGGAAGAATGGTCACTGCAGAGGTTCTGAGGCAGAAATGAGCCAGACATGTTCAAAGATGATGCAAGTTGGATGGGGGGAGGGGCATCAGGGCTGAATTAGAGAGGGACCTCAGAGGTAAGGTCTCTTCTTTCATTTGCACAACCTATCACTGCAGACTAGACCTCTGGCAAGAGCAAAGATACAGGAAGAGGGTAGCTGACCAGGACCTGAACCAGATGACTACATAGGGGACTTTTAAGAAACTGTGACTCATAGGGGACCCAGCTATAAACGTGGGGGTAGAGGACATTGAGGACCTTTGGAAAACTTTGTTCCTCTCTTCCTCTTGTGATCTGACTAGTCTAGAGAGGTAGACAGAGCCCGCCGGCGGGACATTCGGGAAGCCAACATGTACTTCCTGATCGAGGCCACCATCGCCCTGTCCGTGTCCTTCATCATCAACCTCTTTGTCATGGCTGTTTTTGGTCAGGCCTTCTACCAGAAAACCAATGAGGAAGCGGTGAGCCACACTGTTCCAATGTTCCAGCTGTGTTTGTCCCACCCCATCTGTCCTCCAGCTGTGCCAGGGGGTTCAGGTCACATCTCCTAGGAATCTCTGCTGGACTCTGGACTCTAGGGTTCTCTCTCCTCCTCATCTCAACTCCAGGAAGACAGGTGTCAATCACTTTGCTACAACAACCAAGCTGTTGCTTTGGTACCAGAGAGCCTCGGGGTAAAGATAGCCAGGAGCCCTGCATCTTGCTCTTGCTTGTATCACACAGGGAAGATGTGAAGAGACAGGAAGCCAGCCGCTCAACAGAGGGCGCTCAGGGAATTTCAGAGTTGGGACAATCAGGGATGCAGAATGATGCAAGGTGGGGTGCCTGACCAGCTCCTCCTAGCTCTCTGGGATCTAGACTTGGGTCTGTCACCCTCAGGAGTAGTCCTACATCATGGGACTATCACAATCCCAGTGCTAACATTTGAACCCTGTGTGTGGAGGAGGGGGAGCCGGAGCAGGAAGCAGCTGGGATTCCTAATCATTGCACTTGAAAGACCTTGCTTATACACCCTGTGTGAGGATGCATCCACCCCACCCCTATGTCACCCTACTACCTAGCATGAGGGAGAGGGCGCTATAGCACGGAGACTTCAAAGCTTCTTTTTTCCTTTCCTTTTTGTTTGTTTGAGTTTTTTTGTTTTTTGTTTGTTTTTTGCTTGTTTTGAGACAGGGTTTCTGTGTGTAACCCTGGCTGTCTTGGAACTCACTCGGTAGACCAGGCTGGTCTTGAACTCACAATCCAGAGTGCTGGGATTGATGGAGAGTACCTGATTTCAAGTTCAAGTGACCGCAGAACTGTTTGGGGAAGAGGGGCTGTGGGGATGGAGTGGCAATGCCCGCTCGTACTGACCCCAAAGACTAGGAGCCCAGTTAAGCTGTATTTTTAATACCAACACCAAATGAATAGTAAGAGAAATAAAACCAGGCTGGGCATGGTGGCCTAAGCCTTTAAACCCATCATTCTGAAGGAAGAGGTAGACAGATCTCTGTGAATTCAAAGCCAGCCTGGTCTACACGGGGGTTTCAAGATAGACATGGCTACAAAGAGATACTTTGTCTCAAAAAAAAGGAAAGAAAATCATTATGAGCAAAGTATGTCTAGCCAGATTTAGCCTGCAGAGCCTCAGGTTTTAAATTGACCAGGGCCTGGGGTCCTGATTTTCCGAAAGCGAGTTTATGTTTTCCCGTCTCCCTCCTGCTGATTCCTGCCCACAGTTCAACATCTGTGCCAACAGCAGCCTCCACAACTATGCTAAGATCTTCCCTAGGGACAACAACACAGTGTCGGTGGATATTTACCAAGGAGTAAGTGCCCCTAGGCCAGATATCTGGCCACGCCTTTTCGGAGGTGGGTCCTCTAGTGGGCGGGGCCTCTGTCTGATCACACCTTCTCCCTTTAGGGTGTGATTCTGGGCTGTCTCTTCGGCCCAGCAGCCCTCTACATCTGGGCAGTGGGTCTCCTGGCAGCCGGACAGAGCTCTACCATGACCGGCACCTATGCAGGACAGTTTGTGATGGAGGTGGGCATTGAAGGCCCACTGGCCAAGGACAGCAGACACATGCTGGAGGCTTGAACTCTGGGCCTTTCTGAGTTGCCAAGGGCAAGATAACAGAATCCCCAAAGTTGTTCCAAATTCAGCAACGAGTTATGAGAATCCTCCCTTTGCCACTCATCTCTTCCCACCAAGGGTCAGAGCTGCCCCCATTTCCAAGATGGACAAAGGGGGGGGGTGACAGGAGGAGTCTGAGACAACTGTGGCCGCGTGGCCCATCAGGGTGCTTGTTCCCACTCAGGGCTTCCTGAAGCTGCGGTGGTCCCGCTTTGCACGTGTCCTACTCACTCGCTCTTGCGCCATCCTGCCCACTGTGCTTGTGGCGGTTTTCAGAGACCTGAAGGACCTATCCGGCCTCAACGATCTGCTCAATGTTCTGCAGAGTTTGCTGGTGAGATCTGAGGATCTAAAAAGCACAGTAGCCTCCCTCCCCACCCCCAAAGCGCCCTCTAGTGGCATGCAAGGCCCTCCATCCTTTCTCCTGCTTTGAAAGGGATCCAGATAAGAATACTGCCCAAGGCTCTTAGGGGACTTTCAGCCAGAGGAGATGCAAATGTTCCTGCTCCCACTTCTTACAGTACCAAGGCAGGGTCCCTCAACTTCAGCCTCCACTATTCCCCACAGCTACCCTTTGCTGTGCTGCCCATCCTGACCTTCACCAGCATGCCAGCCATCATGCAGGAATTTGCCAATGGCCTGTGAGTATTGCCCCTACTCCCCCCCCCAAAAAAAACAAAAACCATCCTAAAACTACCTTCTGCACTGTGAGCCACACAGAGGCAGGAGCAACTGTTATTGCCACTACGCCATAAAACCAAGGCCCCAAGACCTTAAAGAACTTGCCCGGTATCTCACAGCTACTTACTATGGGCTTGTTCTAGAACCTGGGTTAGCCTTCACTACATCTCTTGCCAAGTCCATCCTGAAGGGACCCGAGAGGTAGCCAATTGGGGTCTGTCCTTTCTCCAACACAGGTTGGAGGAGGATGGATCTTGCTTCCTTGTCTCCAGTTCTGGGCTAGCTGGAGGTCCTGTGTGTGTGTGTGTGTGTGTGTGTATCCTGGTGGTCCAGCTGCATCCAGCCAGCCCTCAGGATCCTTTCATCCCTCAGGTTGAGCAAAGTCATCACTTCCTGCATCATGGCTCTGATCTGTGCCATCAACCTCTATTTTGTGATTAGCTACCTGCCCAGCCTCCCGAACCCTGCCTACTTTGCCCTTGTAGCTCTGCTGGCTGTGGGCTACGTGGGACTTACTGCCTATCTGGTACTGAGGGACAGCCAAGGGGTAAGGGAGGGCAGGAAAGGGAGCCGTGTAGGGCCCCTGCAGAGCTCTGGTTCTTTCCCAGGCCTGGACCTGTTGCATTGCCCATGGAGCCACCTTTCTGACACACAGTTCCCACCAGCAATTCCTATACGGCCTCCCTAAAGAGGAGCAGGAAGATAAGGAGAGCTCTGGATGAGAGAGCACACTGACCCCCTGGATTCAGCAAGCAAGGCAACCAGAGGCAGCGAGACAATTGGAGATCCACCACTCAGTTTACCGGCTTACAGGTTTCCAGTTTAGACAAGCGCTTTACCTTTTAGTAAAGTGTCCTCATCAGTGCTAGGGACCACACCCGTCTAACCACCAAGTCTTAAAAACATAGTGCCTGGGGCTAGAGAGATGGCTCAACTGTTAGTAACACTGGCTGCTCTTTCTAGCACCCACATGGTGGCTCCTAAGTGCATCCAATGCCCTCTTGTGGCCTCCTAGATAGGCACTGCATGCACAAGGTACAGAGATAAACATGCAGATGAAACACCCAGATACATAAAAATCACTGAAAACCAAAACAGTGTCTGCTGCTCGGTTCCTAAAAGATATCCAAAATCCATCCCGTGCAATCTTGTCATCCTCAGACTGAGGTGGTGGAATGCGGGTACCAGACCACCTCATGCAAAATAAAATAAGGCCAGGCAGGACTCTGTCTCACTTGGAAGGTGGAGGCAGGAGAAGTTCCAGGTCTTCCTCTTGCTATATAGTCCAAGGTCAACCTGGACTACAAGACAGCCTGTCTCCAGGAGGAGAGAGAGAAGGAGGAAGAGGAGGAGGGGGAGGAAGAGGAGGAGCAGGAGGAGAAAGAAGAAGGAGGAGGAGGAGGAGGAGGAGGAGGAGGAGGAGGAGGAGGAGGAGGAAAAAGAAGAACCACCACCTGACAACTTTGGTTGGATGGGGTAGGACTGGAAATAATTTTAAAAGAATAGTCCCAGGACTGAACGGTAGCTCCCCTATGTTCCAAAGCGTTGGAGAAATCTACACGTCAAATTCTGCATCCCTCAAATGTCTGATTATCTTTCTACTCTGTTGTCCATACAACTCATTCCCTAGACAGTAAAACCTAGAAACGGTTCCTTTTGTTTCAGGAACTAGACCATTAAAAACCCAAAAGTCTGTGCCTTCAAGGCCCAGGTCCTTTGCTGTAACCCCAGGGGACAGGGCTGACCCGACTCCCACGCAGCGCGATTAGGGTTCCCAGTAGTCGTCTCTCAGCTCCCCCTAGGGGCAAGGACTCTCCCGGGGTTCCCACACTCCGGCCAAAGCCCTGCTGTCCTTCAAGGACAAGTGAAACTCAGGTGAGCTGGCGGGTGCTCGCCTAGGGCTGCAAAAGCCACCGCAGCAGCACAGAGGTTGGGAGTACCAGTGGGGTCTGAGAACCCCTCCTCTGCAGTGAGCAGCCAGGCACCCTTCGCCCTGTGCAGAGCTAGCACTTTGCAGACGCTCCCTGGACAGTTTCTAGGCTCCCCTAAGTCCCTCCTCCAGACTCCTTGGGTTCTTCGTACCCTAGCCTAGAACCGCCCGAGAAGCACGGAGGAAGGGGTGTCCTCCGAGCCTTTTCCCAGGAGTGAGCCTGTGGGAGGTTCGCTGTCTGAAAGTAGCTCCCACTCCTGGGAACCCGGCTAGGTAGGCTGCCCGCTGGCCGCTCAGATTGGGGCGCTTGTTTATGAAAAGAATTTCCTCTTTCTTAAAAGGGCAACGTGAAGAGTGGGGCCCGAAAAGAGCTGTGAACGGACAGGTCTGGCGCAACCGGGACAGCTGCCAGAGAGGGTGTCTGGGCATGAGTACCTCCCCACGCTTGGTGCTTGCCCCTGGAGAAGATGGGACCCGAGATAACGAAAGGGGGGGATATTGAACTATTGAAGAACACATCTCCCAGATTCCCCTTTGGTTTCTCTTAAGTGTCCCCCAGCTTGCTGTACATTTTGGCAATTCACTTGGCTTTAATTGGGTGGGTTTTTTTGTTTTGTAGTAGGCCCTAGACTAAAGGGGAAGAGAGGTAAAGTCCCGAATGGAAGAGGATGTCAGCTGTCAAAAAGTTCTCACGGGAAGGGGGTGGGGGTGGGGCTAAATAAACAAGAACAGTTACAGGATGAGGCTGGACACCTGTGAACTCAGAGAGAAGGTCACGGAGCACAGACTCTGGAAGTAAGAAAGGGCTGTCAGGGAGTGTGCCCAAAGTTTGTACATAGTTCCCAGATGCAGCGGAATGGGGCTGGGCGACCCAGAAGGATGGGAAGACTGACCATATAAATAATAATTAGGTCTAGAGTTTCGAACTGGGCGCTGAGAAGGTAAGATTGGCTCAAGTGACTAAGCTTCCTAGCACCTCTAACGGAGCAGAGCGGCTTGGAACTCCAGGTCCAGGAAATACAACACTCTGCTAGCCTCCAGCGGCATCCTAACACTGGTGGCATACACTAACACTAACATACATACATAACAATAAATCGTATCAGGCACCGTGGCACACAGTATCAGAACTCTGGGGGCAGAAGCAGGTGGATCTCTTTGCATTGAAGGCTGGCCAGCTTGTCTAAGTAACAAGTTATAGGCCAGCAAAAGCTGCAGAGTGGGCCTCTACCTCAAAATAATTATAATAATGAAAATAAACCTTGGGGACATAGCTGAGTAGATAAAGCTACCATTCCTGAGGACCAGAGTGCAGTCTTTGGGTCCCACATGTGTGGATTCTCTGACTCCACACACGTATTGTGGCACATGCATGCCCACACACAAAGAAAATATAGGGATTCAAAAAATATTTTCTCTCCCCTCCCCCCGGGTTTCTCTGTGTGTAGCCTTGGCTGTCCTGGAACTCACTCTGTAAACCAGGCTGGCCTCGAACTCACAGATTCTCTTGCCTGTGTTTCCCAAGTGCTGGGATTAAATAGAGGTCTACACCAGCACCGCTTCTGGGCTAATTTTAAAAACTTTTTTTTTTTTTTTAAAGATAAAGAAGGCCCAAGGTCAAAAATGAGGTCAGGTCAAGGTCAGCTGTTCCACTGGTTGGCTGTAACTCCTGTCTCTGTAGGAGACCTGATGAATCCAGCCAGCCCTGAAACTCTGATTAAATTCAAGGAAGGAGGCCTACCTTAGAATTTCTCTAGAAGCTCCATGGGCCCTGGGTGGGGTTGGTCTGCCACCTGTCCCATTCCCCAAGTAGGAACCAGAGGTGCTGGATGGAGGGCCCCTTGTCTCACCGGCTCTACAGATCCTGCTCCCTGCTCCCCACTCCCGGCCAGCTGCCAACACTCTTACCCCCTCCTTGGGGATGCAACCATTAAATTAATAATCGTAATAGATTGTGTGGGCCAAGCCGCTCTCTTCCTCAGCTGCTGGGGCTAGTAAATATTAGCAGTGATGGAGGAAAAGAAAAAATCTCCAGCCTCTGGTGCGATTCTCACAGTACAGCACCGGAGAGCCAGTGAGCTTCCTGCAGAAGGTGAACCCATCTGACTGTCTCCTTTGTTTGGGGGTAGCTCCCGAAGACTGACGTGAGCTTAGTTTGTGAGTGTTCAGGGTAAGCTGGTTAGGGAACGACTGGAATTGAAGGCAGCCAGCTCGGTCATCGGCCAGTAGTTCATTCAACCCCGGGTGACACATTTCCTTTTGGGGACAGTGCAGGCCTGGCAGAGAAAGCTGATAAAAGGATCTCCGAAGAGAGGCCGGGGAGCTTGGGTTTGTGCCTTCAGTTTTCCAAGCTGTTTCTTCTTCCAAAAAACGCAAGAAGGATATCGTTCCGAAGAACCTGCGATATCCGGAGTGGGGTGCAATTTAGGGCGCAACCCAGGATGTCACATCTGGAAGGTGAAGACCTTGGAGTGTGAGGATGGCAGGCCTGGGGCTCCCCCGAGAGCAGAAGCAGAAAGCAGAAGCAGGGGACGGGATGCTGAGCTGATGCTCACCTGCAGAGCAGAGCGCACCTCGAGCCAGGCCCCCAGCTGGGTGCGACAAGACGCTGGGGGAGGAAGTGGTCAGGTGTGCGTGCCAAGGCTTGGCTTTCGTATTTTTTAAATTACGACGAAATAAAAAGGAACTTTGTAAAGCAGGAAAAATAAAAACATAAAAATAAACAAACCGCAGCCCTCGAGGGGCGCAAGTGGGGGTTTCCAGCGAGAAGACCCCGTCTGTAAACGCAGACCTAGGCAATGGCTGCGGTGTACACTCCACAGATCCTGTGACACGTGTCTTTCAAATGTGAATAGTTCCAGGCTCAGGCGTCCAAAGGCGGGCACTGGGCCCTCCCTCCGCAGGCGTCTTCTGGGCACTTGGGAACACAGCCAGCCCGGGAACTGGCCTCTCTAATAATCACAGATAGGGGCAGCAGGGTGGGGGTGGGAGTCCCTAAACAAGGTGGTATTTCTTCTAGTTGGATGGGATTTGCTCTGCCAAGGACGAGGAGACACGTTCCAAGCCGAGGGAACAGAACAGCACGTACAAGAAACAAGGCCCTGAGCTGCGGAGGCTGGGGAACTCTAAATGACTTGCCAGGGCCTCTTCCCCTAGATTTGCTAAAGGACAGTCGGTAAAGGTAGACACAGAAGTGGATTATTTTTTTCTCATCCTATGATGCCCTCGAGACTGCAGTGGGTGCTGAGTAACATAGTTGGATCAAGAACTTTAACTCCAGGGGATGTGACGCCGTCTTCTGGTCTCCGGTAGGCTCTGGCAAACATACATAGTATTAGACGAAAGACCGGTTGTAGGTGGTGAGAAGGCTTGGTGGGTAAAGGTCCCGTCTGGTAAGCCCCACCTTGAGCTTGATCCTGCCACCGTCTGGTGGAAAGCGAGAACTTGTGCTCTCCACTCGTGTCCCGCACATAACCCCCATGCACAAATAAGTGTAATTTTATTTTATTAGGAACTGGAAAGATAGCTCAGGAGCACTTGCTACTCTTGAAAGGACCCCGTTTCTGTTCCTAGGATGCACACAGTGGTTCACAACCATCTGTTAACCTCAGTTCTAAGTAAAATTAACGCCCCTTCTGGCGGCTGAGCTGTACTGCACATACGTGGTGCACATACATATTTGCAGACCATACATGTAAAACAATATTTTTAAAATTAAAAAAACTAAGCACCCATTTTACAGAAAGGTAGCATCATCCCATTTTTCAGAGAAGCAAACGGAGGTAGCTGGTGTCAGACCCTTGGAATGCGCGGAGGTGGAGCTGCGTCGCCTTCGGGCACTCCCGGGCCAGGCGCTTGGGGCGGGCCTCAAGCCCGGGGCTCCCTGACTTGCAGCAGCCGGTTACCGCTGCCCGCCCTGCCACGCAGCCGCAGAGGCTCGGTCCCGCCAGAACCTGCAGGAAGAGAGGCGACGCCCCCTGGATCTCCGCCGGAACCCGGCCCGCCTCCCAGTCCGCCGGGTCCCAGAAGTGATGAAAGCTGCGGCCGAGTCCCGCTCGCGCCGAAGCCGTTGCCCTTTTAAGGGGGAGCCTTGAAACGGCGCCCGGGTTCCATGTTTGCATCCGCCTCGCGGGGAGGAAACTCCATGTTGTAACAAAGTTTCCTCCGCGCCCCCTCCCTCCCCCTCCCCCCCGGAGAACCTGGCTCCCCTCCCCTCCGAAGCTCGCGGGGATCCCTCCCTCCCACCCTCCCCTCCCCCCCGCGCCCCGATTCCGGCCCGAGCCGGGGGGGAGGCCGGGCACCGGGGCCAGAGTCCGGCCGGAGTGGAGCGCGCCGGGCCCCATGGACAGCTCGGCCGTCATTACTCAGATCAGCAAGGAGGAGGCGCGGGGCCCGCAGCGGGGCAAAGGTAAAGGCGGCGGGAGGGGAAGGTCGGGGCTAAGGGCTGGTCCCCGCCGCCGCTGCTGCTGCCACTGCCCCGGGCGCGCGCCTCGGCCCAGCCCGAGCCCCCGCCAGCCAGCGGGGCCAGGGAGAGTTTGAACTAACTCCGCGAGAGTCTGGAGCGCTGGGCGGGGCCTGGCACGATCAGAGCGCTCGGTATGCTTCTAGTAGGTAAACTGAGGCAGGAGGCCAGCGAGGGGTTAGTAGGCTGGCGATTCCCGGGCGTCGCCCCCTCCCCCAGTTTGGCGCCAATTGGACTAGAAGTTGGGGGGGGAGGCGGCCGCCTGGCCACCCGTTGAGGCTCCGCCTCCTCCAGGCTGAGGTCTGCAAGGGGTGCAGAGGTGACAGCAGGCTGGGTAGCTTTGCAGGAATCTCCCGCCAACACACAAGCGCACGTTCCCACAAACTCGGGCGTCACGTGTGGGGGTGCAGGCGACACCCTCGGAGGCAAGGAGCCACTAAGATTGCAAAATAGACTGGGGAGCCCGTGCCCAGCTGGGTACGGGGCACCCCGGCTGCTGCAGGCTAGACCAGTTGGCATCGGGCCTGTGCACACTGGCACCGACCCTGCAAGGGGCGCCGCCTGCCGATGCAGAGCCCCTGGGGCTAGCCAGGGTGGGGATCCCCCCTTCCCCAGTGTGAACTTCAAGATCGGGAAGTCATCTGGGGTTTGTCTACGGTCCAGTCCCAGCTCCTTTGGGGGGCTGGAGGCAGAAAAGATTGGGAAAGTAGGCGCGGGGGTGGGGTGGGTGTCTGTCAATGTGAAGACTGCTGCCTCTCCCCAAGTCTAAGGTTGGGACGGGGCGGGGTGCAGGAGGCGGGGCTGACGGTCCTGCCACAACTGGCCTCCGGGCTCAAGGAGGACTTTGGACCCGTGGGGTAGACAGAATGGAGGGAGAGTGGGAGTGGATGACGGGGCCCCGAGCCCTGACGTTCTTGAGCAGGGGCTGCCCAGGTAAGGCGTGGGGTCAGGTGTTTGAAAAGCAACCCTGGGAAAAAAAGAAAGCACCCACCTGCCCCCTCCTTCAAGCTACTCCATAAAGTGGCTGCCTTCTCAGCCACACCAGATTTCCTTATGAGGAAGCGTTGCAGGGGCCCTGGAAAGGGGCCTTACACTACATCCAGGGCCAGAGGCACCCCGGTATGGCTCTGGTTGGAGGGAGAGTGTCCATGTCCTCTGTGCTCAGGGACTGAGACCCAATCGCACGGAGCCCCTGCAGGCCAGTGTGCCCACATTCACTCCTTCCTTCAGGTGACCAGAAGTCAGCAGCTTCCCAGAAGCCCCGGAGTCGGGGCATCTTCCACTCCCTCTTCTGCTGTGTCTGTCGAGATGATGGGGAGGCCCGGCCTGCCCACAGTGGGGCTCCCCTGCTGGTGGAGGAAAATGGCGCCATCCCTAAGGTGTGTGCTGGTCTGGAGGGAACTGCAGGTCCAGCTGGGCCTAGCTGGAAGTGGACTTGGCAGAAGGGGGTCTAGACTCACACAGTCACACCTGGGGACCCAGAAAAGGGAGGTGCCTTCCCGCTAGGTCCTGCCTTTTTCCAGACCCAACCTCCCAACAGCTGTGGCTTGCCCAAGATAAACTCTTATAAATAAGAGCTTTCTGAGGAAGAGGGATCCATATAGTCTAACCCTGGTCCACATTGGCAAGGCCAAAGCTGGGGAGGGGGTGGCTCCTCAGATAGCTGGGGGGGGAGACCTGTGTAGGAGGTACCCCACCCAGCCCAGCCCCTCCCCACAGCAGACCCCAGTCCAGTACCTGCTTCCCGAGGCCAAGGCCCAGGACTCGGACAAGATCTGCGTGGTCATCGACCTGGATGAGACCCTGGTGCACAGTTCCTTCAAGGTGGGCCCTGCCCAGCAGCCCTCAGCCTGCAGTCTCTGAGGTGGGGGGCTCCCCTGGTCAGGGAGGGAGGTCTCTGTTGGACTGCAGTGGCTCCTTTCTCCTCACAGCCAGTGAACAATGCTGACTTCATCATACCCGTGGAGATTGATGGGGTAGTCCACCAGGTGAGGGGCAGAGGGAGGTGGGGAAGGGGGGTGGCTTCTGCACTCTACACCCCAGGTACCTCCCACCAATCTTGAGAGAGCCCCAGATGGACCTTTGATAGATGGGGAATATTCAAGGCTCAAAGAGGGTGTGAAAGTCAAGGCTAACTAGTCCTCCTGGGGATGGAGCCAGACCCCCAGACCTGCAGAATTGTGGATCCCTCTTCCCCTCTGCCCGGGACCCAGTTCAAGTAATTCAGGATAGGTTGTGGTGCTGGCCAGCCTGTTCTCCATTACTTGGCTCGGGGGCCGGTGCCCTGCAGCCTTGAGGTGAGAGGCCTAACCTGGGCTCCTACATTTGAATAAGACCAAGGTGGAAAAAGGTCTGGGAATTAGCGGCTCCCGTTAGGTTGGAGCGCCTGGCGGGCTTTGGGAGAGTCCACAAATCCTGGGCCAGCTTCCCGGGACTCCCTTGCATCCTGTCCTATTGGAGAGTCCCGTTTTTTATCAGTGTGGGCCAGCAGTTCCCTCACTAGCTCATCCTCCAGGTCTACGTGCTGAAGAGGCCCCACGTGGATGAGTTCCTACAAAGAATGGGAGAGCTCTTTGAGTGTGTGCTGTTCACTGCCAGCCTTGCCAAGGTGAGCCCTTGCCTGGGGTCGAGGGCAACCATACCTCCCTCCTACCCACCATTCAACTAGATGCCCAGGGCTGCATCACTCACTACTCATTCAGGAGTCTGACTCACCCCTGCCTCCAGTATGCAGACCCTGTAGCTGACCTGCTGGACAAGTGGGGAGCCTTCCGTGCCCGGCTATTTCGAGAGTCATGTGTCTTCCATCGGGGGAACTACGTAAAGGACCTGAGCAGGCTGGGCCGAGATCTGCGGCGGGTGCTCATCTTGGACAACTCACCTGCCTCCTACGTCTTCCATCCAGATAATGCTGTGAGTACACATAGGACCTAGAACAGAGGACAAAAGCTGGGTGGGGGATGCTAGTGACTTCCTATGTCTGCCACTGCTGCCTGGGCAAGTATTCTACTCTACATGTGTGCAAAGGGTTCCCATGGGCCAGTTTTCAAGCTGTCAGTTAATGGGACAGGATGGATGTAGTGAGTCCCAGTTGGGAGCCTAACCAAATGAAACACAGTGAGCTTAAGTATGGACGTGAACATTTTGCTTAGTGATAATCTGCAAATGCTAATCTATCAAGAGGAAGCATGTGCTGTGTGGCCAGGGTTGGGTCAGGCATGAGCCTCCCGTGGCACACCTGTCTCCCTCATTTCTCTGTCATTTTCCAGGTCCCAGTGGCCTCCTGGTTTGACAACATGAGTGACACTGAACTCCACGATCTCTTACCCTTCTTCGAGCAACTCAGCCGTGTGGACGATGTATACTCTGTGCTCAGGCAGCCTAGGCCTGGGAGCTAGTGAGGTGTCTTGGGGCCAGGACCTGCCCCTCACCTCTTCCCAAGCCTCTTCCCATCAGACTGTGGGAGCCTGCCTGGGCTGTTAACAAACCCACGGGCCATGGCCCTGGGGGAGAGGGTGTCTCCCCTGCCAGGCTGCACCCCGTCAGGCTGCTCAGAGGACAGTGAGCCTTTTGGGCTCCTGTATCAGTGCCTTCAGATTTCTTCCCCTCAGGGGACCTGGGGGGGCCTGTCTGTCGCTCCCCCTCTATCTTCTCTTCCCCATGCTGCCATGTTTCTCTGCTGCCAAATTGGGTTTCATAGCCTCAGTTCTGCTTTGGGGATAGGGGCAAGGTTTCTGTTGCCCCATGCCTTGGATCCCCCCACCCCCACCCCCAGTCTGGGAACAGTGGACTCCAAGTGCCTTGCATAGAACCCTCTTTGCTAGTCAGCTTTTCCCAGATGTGGGCTGACGTGGGAGGAAGCAGGCTCTCCTTTCTCCTCCTCCTTCCCGAGATGACGGTGTCCCACCAGTTTCCGAATGGGAGCGAGAAGGGGAAAGTCTATCACCACATGTAAAAGAGCTGGGGATCTTCCGGAGGGAATGCTCCCAATTCAGCTTGTCCAAGGCTGAAGGCTGCTCCCTTATCATTTAAGCCCCCAATTTCCCCAAAGCCTGGGGGGTGGCAGGACTCCCCCGCGGTGCCATATAAATATGTATATGTGTATATAGATTTTTAAGGGAAGGAGAGAGGAAAGGGTGAGATAGACAACCCTCCCTCACTCCTTCCTCGGGCCCAGAAATTGGGGGAGGGAAAGGATTTTTACATTTTTAAAACTATTTTTCTGAATGGAACATGCTGGGCTGTGAGGGGTCACAGGCCCAGGCTTCTGTCTGTCCCAACCCTTTTACTCTTCATCAAAAAAACCATTTATTGAGTATCTTCTGTTCCCAGTAGTGAGCTAATCCCACCAGGTGAGTGGGGAGGGGGGTCTCTGCCTCATCACTGATGCCTCACCCCTAAACCCTTGACTGGTGCCTTCAGAATATCTGCAGGAGGTTGAGTTTTCTTGTGGGGTTCAGGAGCTCTCCAAGAAAGCTTACTAAGCTCTTCCCCTCTTCAGTGCCAACTCACCCCCACCCCCAGCCTCCTCCATAGTCCCCTGCTGGCTGGGGACAGCTCCCAAGTCACTCTGCCAACTGACTTCTGTTTCTAAAGGCCCTCCGCACACCTGCTGAGTCTGGAGTTCAAGTCTTTGGGCTTTCTCCCCGGAATATAAGGGTTAAGAGGACCCACAAGCAAGTGCCACGGGAGAGGGGATATGGTTGGCCTGAATCAGATCATCTTCCCAATTAAGTGCCTTCTCTGTGACCAGCACCTCAATGTGATAACTAAAGAGAAAGCTAGACCCCTTCTTACTCTGCCTCTGTGGTTTTTGGGGAGGGGACTTGAAATGCGTTAATGTCCCACACCTGACTACTATTCAGACCCTTACTGGGCAGCAGGAAATTGGCCCAGAGGGACTGCCCGGGCACTGGGCATCTGTTCAATCCGAGTTCAATTGCCAGATCCCACGTGACGGAAAGAGAAAACCAACTCCCGCAAGCTGTCCTCTGACCTCCTCGCACGTACCGTGGCACGAGCTCGCCCCCACGCATACACGCACGCTAAATAAATACAGCGAATACACAAACCCCATGGTGCCCCCACTGCTGGAATGCGGGGCGGGGCCTGCCTGGGGCAGGGCCGGAGACCGAAGGCTGGGCTGGCGCCTGCCGCCCTTAGCCTCCACCTTCCGGGCAGTGGGGCGAGCAAGGAGGAGACTGGGTGGAGCGGGCGCCAAAGGCCTCCCGCTTGCATTGGCCGTGCCCCGATCACGCCCTGCAGCCTCCTGCCAGCGCTGGCCACGCCCCTCCGGCCAAATCGGTTTCCGCAAACCCCGCCTAGGCGGGGCAGGAAGTGCCAGGCTAAAGCCCGCTCCAGCCGCTAGGGGCCTCCTGGCCTTTGCGAACCAGTGGCTCGCTAGCCCGGCACTCCCTGGCCCAGGGTACCCCGGATCTGGAAGGATTGGAGCTCCCCTCAATCACCCCTCCTCTGAACGTGTGGGGCTTCCGGCGTCCCCACACACACTACACACATTGGGGAGTTGTTCCTCCCAAATGTTGGTCCCTGTCCCCCAGCTCCACCTCCCTAAGGTCATTCTTGACACCACCAAGAATTTAACCCCCAGCCTCCTTTGATTCAGGTGTGAGCTTGTGTGTGTGCAAAAGGTGTGAAATCACCCCTTAACCGCATTGTGCCTACCTTACTACTTCCCCGATAGAAAAGAGCCAAAAAAAAAACCTCCCACCTGAGAAGAAGCCTACCCGGGAATCAGCTCTGGCCTGGAGCTGCATGGACCAGGAGACACTTTTCCAAGATTTATACCCTGCCCACCCTCAGACAGGGTCCGACTTGATTTCCTGCTTTGTATGCAAACGGTGGCGCCTCAAATTTGCATTCTCGGAGGTCAGACAAGCAGAGCACCAAGTTCCATTGAGACAGACCCAGAGTCAAACTCCCCAACTCCGCAACCACACACCTTCTGCCCACGCAGAGTTAAAAACCACACGTGTGGGTACTTCCTTGCCAGCACCAGTCAGTGTCAGACTTGCTTCTGCTCTCAAGGAACTCCCAGGGCAAATACTTCCTGGAGCTTCAGAGATATAGCTCAGCTGCTATCTTTCAGAGGATGCCGGTTCAAAATCCAGCACCCACATGGTGGCTCAGAACCGTATGCTATTCCAGTCCCAGGAGATCTAATGTTCTTTTCTGGCCTCCGGGGCACTACAAGAATATGATGCACAGACATACATGCAGGCAAAACACCCATATTCAGAAAGGATAGAGCGATACTATGTATTCTTTCTCTAGTATCAGCTGACACTGAGTACCCAGAGTCCAGACTGCCAAGAAGAGACAGGTCCAATGCAACAGCAAAGAGTCTTCTTTATTAGCAAACGAGCTTGGGTCACTCCATCCGACCTACACGGTGGTGGAGGAGGAGCCACCCTGAGCAGCACCAGGCAAGGGTTTTTATTGCGGGGAGGGCTCTAGGGGGTTCAGAGCTGAGTTACAGTCCTGAGGTTAGACCAGGCTCCGGCTAGCGATACCTGTTTTAAATTCATTGACTGCTTTAGATTTTAGAGATGTTTCCCTACATCAGTCAGCAGCTCAGCAGGTATACCTAGAGACTATCTGTCCCCTCTCCCCACAAAAAAATGTTTAAAATGTCAGATATTTCCCCTTAGGTGCTGGCTCCTCCCTGGATAGTGTCTGCTCATGGGCCCCACAACACTACTTCTGAACATCTTTAACATTTCTTTGGAGTTACTTACTCCAGAGAGGCCTCTGAGTGTAAATCCCTCAGGGGCCCAGTGGGAATATTTCCAGAATTAAAGCATGATTAATTAATTAAAAGAAAAAGAGAAAAAGGAAGTTTTATCCAAAGTAAAGTGCAGGTGTGAACGCACCTATAATTTAAGAGAGAGGTAAGAGTTTCTTAGCCAGGCAGTGGTGGTATTCTCCTTTAATCCCAGGCCAGCCCAGTCTACAGAGCTCAGGACAGCCAGAGCCACACAGAGAAACTTTGTCTCTAAAAACCAAAACACTAAAATGAAACAAACAAACAAAAAGGGTTTCTATAGCAACTATATTATAACTTGGTCTTTCTCATTGTTAAAATCTCTACCAGCAGGGGTTAAGGTATCACTTGCCTAGCATGCCTGTGTCCTAGAATTTAATTCCCAGTATTGAAAAAAAAAAAAAAAAACATCAAAATCTGATAGTAAATCATCAGTGAGTTGATGTTATCTACCAGGTGATTGGAGTTTCCAGACTCTCCTGGCCCCTTTGATAATTGTTTTTTGTTCTGAATCCTGGGATTTGAACTACGGGCCTCATACATGCTAGATAAGTGCTCTACCAATGAGCTACATTCCAGCCCTAACTCAGTCATAGGTTAAGAGGGCAATGAGGAAAACAGGCATTGGGCAGACATGGAAACCCAGTACTGACTGAGGAAACTTGGAAAAGGCTGCTTTAGCTGATTGCATCACCTCGGGGAAGTCAATAGTCCTGGAGATCCTCCTGCCTCACCTTCCAAGTGCTGAGGGAACAGGCATATGGCACCAAGGTCGGAAATTTTAGAGATTTTTCTCACACCAGAGTACAGAATTCTGTTTAGTTCAGTTACAACTGTAACAAGATAAACAAAGGGGTCTGGAGATGGCTCTCAGGACCCAAGTTCAGTTCTCATATCAACAGCTCACAACTGCCTCTAACCCCATCTCCATGGGAACACTCACATACCCCTCATTAGTAAAAACAATAAACTTTACAATGAGAAACATTTAAACAAGGTTGGGGATGGAGATGGACAGACACACCTATAATCCCTGCACTCAAGAGGCTGAGGCAGAATAGTAAGGTAGAGGCTAGGCTGGGCCATGTAAACAAGCCTTGCCTCAATATAACAAAAAGCAGTTATGTTTTTTTTGAGGCAGGGCTTCTCTATGTAACAATCCTGGCTTTGTAGACCGGCTGGCCTCAAATTCACTGAGATCCACCAGCCTCTGCCTACTGAGTGCTGAGTTTAAAGGTGTGAGCCATCCCCACTCACAAAGAGATTTTTTTAATCAAAAGACACCAGGCTTTCCCTGTTTGAGGTTGTCTAGTTTACCAATATCTGGTGGTAGTCTACCCTAAAGGGCCATCATTCCCCTAAGGAGGGGACAGACTCTTAATGAAATGACATTCCAAAAATAACTTTGGAATTACTTATTGCAACACACACAAAGCAGAAATAAGTTTAAACCAAAACAAGTTTAGAAGTCATTTTCAGGGCTGGAGAGATGGCTCAGAGGTTAAGAGCACTGACTGCTCTTCCAGAGGACCGGGGTTCAATTCCCAGCAACTACATGGCAGCTGACAACTGTCTGTAGTTCCAGTTCCAGGCAAACAAACAAATAAATAAACAAGTTTTTTGTTTGTTTGTTTTTTGTTTTTAAAGAAATCATTTTGAGGTCTTGTGATGAGCAAAACATCACATTTCCATGGAATAAATTGTCCAAGTGGTCAGGGAGACTGTGACATCCAAAATGACACTAAGATTGTCCAGAATGTCATTAAGTCAGCAGTAATTAACAAAGACTTCTCACCCACCCGTCAATGCTTTCACTAGCCAACACTAGCAGAGTTAACACTTTCAGACTGGCGTCAAGTGAGACAGTCTGAAGACACTGGAACTTAGAAATGTTATCCTCAAATATTATCTTTGCTTCCAGACAGGAATTTTGGGTTGTTTGTCTCATGTCACCCAGACTGGTGTCAAACTTGAGAATGTCACTAAAGATAAACCTTGACCATCTGAGCCTCCTGCCTCCACCTCCCAAGTGCTGTTCCAGGAGCATTTCACACCACGTTCTAGGTGTCAATTTAGGAGGAAAACATTCTGGTCAGCAACAATCACATTTGCATACTGGGATAGCTTCGTGCAGGTAGTTATCATCTAGCACCAGACATTTGTCTTGGCTCTATCTTGCTAAAAATGTAGTTAATACTATAAAGCACAGTCACACCTGTTAATAACGAGAATACTCACTCATGCAGCTCACAAAAATGGAACCTACAAAGCACATCATACCACCTAGTGTGGAAAGGAAATTGGGGAAAGATGGATGACCTCAGCACAAGACTCTGTGAACATCTGTGAGAGGCATGGAGTTGGAGGTCACAAGGATTTACATACAAGGGTAGCCCCCAGGAACTGAACAGCAATTCCCTGCTGGAGTGAGGCTTGAAGAAGAAGGGTGTATGAGATGGCTTGCATGAGAAGGATGAACTCCTGAGCAAAGCCTCAGAGCTGGCTGTAGCAGAGAGTGTAGCAAATCACAAGAATGTTGGAACAGCCAGGCATGTGGTGGCACATGCCCTTGGAGGCAGAAGCAGGCAGCTCTCTGTGAGTTTGAGTCCAGGTTGTTCTACAGAGTGAGTTAAACAGCCAGGGCTGTTATGCAGAGAAATTCTCTCTCGGGGGCTGGAGAGGTGGCTCAGAGGTTAAGAGCACTGACTGCTCTTCCAGAGGTCGTGAGTTCAATTCCCAGCAACCACATGGTGGCTCACAACCATCTGTAGTGAGGTCTGGCGCTCTCATCTGGCATACAGGGACACATGCAGGCAGAACACTGTATACGAAATAAATTTTAAAAAAAATGTTTAAAAAAGAAAGAAAGAAAAGGAAAGGAAAAGAAAAAAAATGTTAGGATGGCATCCGAGTAGAGCAGGATGAGAAAGGGAAAGGCCTTAGATTAAAGGGCTGGCTTCTCATATTTATTTATTTCCATTTTTTTTGTGTGGCCTTTTGTGTCCTAAAATTCACACTGTAGACTAGACTAGGTTGGCCCTGAACTCAGAGATCCACTTGCCTCTGCCTCCCCAGGGCTGGGATCAAAGGCATCTAATTTACCACATTTGACTTATTTTTTTTATTTTCATTGTGTTTTAATTTATTTACTTAGAGACAGACCTTATGCAGCACAGGCTAATCTCACATTTACTATGTAATTTACTGTGTAAGGCTGATCTCGACCTCCTGATTCTCCTGCCCGCTGCTCTCCAATAACGGGATCACAAGCCTGGGCCACCACACTGAGTTTATGAGCTTCTGGAGATCCAACCCGAAGCTTCATACATTCTAGGTAAGCTCTCTACCAACTGAGCTACATTGCCAGCTCTTTTTTTTTTTTTTTTTAAGATTTATTTATTTTTTATGTATACAGTATACAGAAGAGGATACCAGATGTCATTATAGATGGTTGGTTATGAGCCACCTTGTGGATGCTGGGAATCGAACTCAGGACCTCTGGAAAACAGTCAGTGCTCTTAACCTCTGAGCCATCTCTCCTGCCCCCATTGCCAGCTCTTTTTTTTAATTCATTTATTAATTTTTGAGATAAGGTCCTGGTAGGTAGCTCTGGCTGAACTAATAATTGACATGTAATCCAGGATGACCTTGAGTTAATGGCAATCTGTCTACCTCACCATCCTAAGGTCCTGGGATTACAGGCATGTACCACCATGACCAGTAAAAGTACCCCCCCCTTATTTTAACAGGCATAGGGTACAGCTGAGGGGACATGAAGATCTCATAAGCAGGAAAAGGGTGTAAAAGACCTGTCACCTGCACTCTGGAAACTAAGATGGGTGTAGACACACCTGCCATCTATACTCTGGAAACTAAGATGGGTGTAGACACATCTGTCACCTGCACTCTGGAAACTAAGATGAGTGTAGACACACCTGTCACCTGCACTCTGGAAACTAAGATGAGTGTAGACACACCTGTCACCTGCACTCTGGAAACTAAGATGGGTGTAGACACACCTGTCACCTGCACTCTGGAAACTAAGATGGGTGTAGACACACTTGTCACTTGCACTCTGAAAACTGAGTGTAGACACACCTGTCACCTGCACTCTGGAAAGTAAATGGGAGTAGTATGACCCTCCTAGGAGAACACTTTGCTGTGTCTCTAAAGGACAGAAGATGATATTGGAATTATAGGTGGTTCTGAGCCACCCTCTGGGTGTTGGAAACCAAACCTAGGGCTTCTGTAAGAGCACTAAGTGCTTTCAGATTTTTTGAAACAAGGTTTCTCTGTGTAGCCCTGGCTGTCCTGAAACTCACTCTGTAGACTAAGCTGGCCTCAAACTCAGAGATCTTCCTGCTAAACCTTGGTATAGCTACACCATAAATGCTATATAGTCATGAAAGACAGCAGATGGACTGAACAGCTTGGGATCTGAAGCACCTTGGACTGGCATGTTCGAGCCCATTCCCTGCAGAGGAACACCTGACCCAGTCTTGATGTTGGGATAAGGAAAGCGGATCTGCCTGGAGTGGATGCTGAACTAAGCTACCTTCGGACCTTGGGACTTCCTGCCCTTGCTGGGGAGGAGATAAGGAGATGGGGAAAAGAGAGAGTGACTGGGAGAGGCAGGAGGGGGAAGGGAGTTTGAACAAGGGGATACATGAATAAAAACTGAGCCTTTACACATAATAAAAAAGAAAAAAAGAAAAAAATTTTAACAACAACAACAAAAAAAAGCAGGTGGGGGGTTGAGGGTATCCCACACCTTTAGTCCCAGCACTCAGGAGGCAGAAAACAGGTGAACCTCTGTAAATTTGAGGCCAGCCTGATCTACAAAGTAAGTTCCAGGGCTATTTTTTTTTAAAACTTTATTTATTTATTCGCCTTGGTGTTTGCCTAGAACTGGAACTACAGACAGTTGTGAGCTGCCATGTGGTTGCTGGGAATTGAACTCAGGTCCTCTGGAAGAGCAGACGGTGCTCTTAACCGCTGAGCCATCTCTCCAGCCCCCCAGGGCTATATTTTTTAAATATTTATTTTTATTTTATGTGAATTGGTGTATAACTGTATAAGGGTGTCAGATCATGGAATTACAGACAGTTGTTAGCTGCCATGTGGATGCTGGGAATTGAACTCAGGACCTCCTGAAGAATAGTCAGTGCTCTTAATCGCTGAGCCATCTCTCCAGCCCCGAGTTCCAGGGCTATTACACAAAAACCCTGTCTCAAAAAAACAAAAATTACCTCCTAAACAAGAAGGCCAGACATTTACAAGCTGGGACATCATGCCTCCACAACTTCTCTTCCTCAGTAAATAAGTACTTTTTTTTTTTTTTTTTTTTTTTTTTTTTTTTTTTTTTTTTTCACTTAACAAAAAAATGGAAAGGAGAGAGGGAGGAAGAAAGGAAAGACAGATCTGGAAGGGGGGGTTAGTTCAGCATCTGCCTACTGTACACAAAGCCCTGTGTTTAATTATAAGCCCTGCAATTTTTTTAAAAAATTCATTACAAAATGGTAATTGCTAAAGAAATAGGAATTGAGAAATCAAAGCCTTTGTGTGTTAGTATCAAGCTATTATGACTGTGACTTCTATTTGTTGTAGTGGGTTTATTATTTTTTTTGTCTTTTGAGATGAGGTCACCCATGTTACCCAGTCTGGCCTTGAACTCCTGAGCTCAAACAATTCACCTGCCTCTGCTGGTTGAGCGTGTGGGAGCACAGGTACATAGTATGGATACCCGGATGATTGATTCCTAACTGAAAGAAGAAACCTGCCGCTCTAAGCAGGCATCAAACTTCACGTTGCTTAAGCTGGAATAACTTGACACCAGTTTCCTCTGATGCAATTTAGGCTCGTCACCTTTGACCTTGTGCTGAAAGAATAGGCCCACTCAAGGACAAGTGGCATCAGCATCTCCTGGGAACTTGTTAGTCAAGCAGAAGCTCTGGCTCCATCCCAGACCTACTGGGTTAGGAAGATTCCCCGGTGATCCTTGAAGATGATTTCCTTTGAGATGGCAGGCCTCTAAAAAAACTTTCTGAAGAAAATGTTTAATTGGAATCTACTTTAGGCTTTAAGAAATGGTAAGATGTGGTGATATATTTTATATTTAATAAAATCAGTAGAACAACAACAAAAATAATAATATAATGCCTAAAAGTCAATGTTGGTTTGTGACAGGATCTCATATAGCTCAAGCTGGCCTTGAACCTCTGATTTTCTGCTTCTACCTCCAAAGAGCTAAGATTACAAGCTTGCACCATCACATACAACATAAGAATATAACATTTTTTTAAAGCAAGCTGGCACATGCTCTGTGACTAAGACATGAGAATCATAAGCTTAAAGTCAGCCCAGCTACTGAGATTCTATAAAACAATAAATAAATCTAAATTTCAACTATAAAAAAAAAACATTAGTAGGGCTTGGGGAGGCTACTCAGTTAATATAGTGGTTGCCTGGCATGCACAGGGCCTCAAGTTCAATACCAGTACCTTCTTTTAAAAACATAGGTGTGGAGCACACCAGTGATCCCAGTACTGGGGAGGTGGAGGCAGGAGAATCAGAAGTTCAGGGTCATCCACAGTTACAAAGCAAGTCTGAGGCCAGTTTGGGCTACATATGACTCTGTGTGTTTGGGTTTTTGTTGTTACTGTTTTTAAAACATGAATAAATAATACTGTAAAGAACACCTGGGGGGCTGGAGTGATGGCTCAGTGGTTAAGAGCACCGTCTGCTCTTCCAGAGGACCCAGGTTCGATTCCCAGCACCCACGTGGCAGCTAACAACTGTCTCTAGTTCCAGTTCCAGGCAAAACACCAAGGCAAACAAACAAACAAATAAATAAATAAATAAATTTTAAATTAAAAAAAAAAAAAAAAAAAAAAAAAAAAAAAAAAAAAGAACACCTGGGGCCAATCCATGAGGCAAACACCTTGTAAGATGGTTCTCTTGACCGAGGGGAAAAGGGAAGAGACTTTTCTAGATTAAAAAACGCTGAGGAGACATGATGTCCAAAGAAAATACTTGTTCTTGATCTGATTCCATATAAAAAAGCTGATAAGGTCACTGTGGAGATAATTAGTGGACTATGGACTGGAAATATGATGATGTTATAAATATTGGCACAGACTCTCAATTATTAAGATCATATTCGAGCTACAGAACAGAAAGTGATAAACACTGGCTGCAGAGAAGTAATATTTAATAATGAAACTTACTTTTAAATATATATTTATATACATCATATACACATGGCAAATATGCTAACTCTTTAATTCACATATTGTCACACATGTCTCTGCTTTTCTAGATGGTTGACATTTATCATAATAAGAAATTAGAAATTTATATTATTTATTTGGATGCTGGGCATTGTACCCAAGGCTTTTCACATTTCAAGCCCGTAGTTAATCACTAAGTGACATCTCTAATACTTTGAAACAATTTGTTTTAGATTTATTTATTTTGTGTGTACGGGGTAGGAGGTTTCACCTGCATGTATGTATATGCATCATTAGTGTGGCTCCCACCCCCAGAAATCAAAGGAGGGCATCAGATCACCTGTAACTCACAGAGGGTTGTGAGTTGTTATGCGTGTGCTGGGAACCAAGTCAAAGCCAGTAGTGTTAACCACTAGACCATCTCGAGGCATAAAACAAGTTTAAAAAACATGTTTTCTGTGTTGAATCTGGTTGCAAATGCCTATATTTTAAAATAATGGACAGCCTGAGTTGTGGGACTTAGATATTTCAGGACAGCTGGGTTGAAGAGCATGGCCCTATGGTTTTGGTGGTGGTGGGGTTTTTTGTTTTATTTTTTTTAAGACAGGGTTTCTCTGACTATAGCCCTGGCTAATCTGTAGCTGGCTCTGTAAACCAGGCTGGCATCAAACTCACAGAGATCTGCCTGTGTCTACCTTCCCAGCACTGAGACTAGAGGCATGTATCACCATCACCACCACTGCCTGGCTAAATGTGTAGCCCAGGCTAGCCTTGACTTTGTGATCCTTCTGTCTCCACCTCCTTTAGCAAATACTACTGGCATGGACAACTACAACAGGAGCTTTTTGAAATTCTTAACCTTTTTAGTGTAATATGGGAACTGTACCCAGGGTCTCCAACAGAGTAGGTGTGTATCACTGAGCCCACATCCACGCTGATAATGGATGGAGCCCAATGGCAAACATTTCACAATGAGCACAGCTGTATAGCATTTGAAGACCCAGTTCTGAGCTATTCGTTACCATGAACTTTTCTGTCATTAGGATGGACCGTGAGAACATGGAAACAAATGTATGTGGGTCAGAGAGATGGCTCAGCAGGTGAAGGCCGTCATCCGAACAAGCTTGAAGACGTGGTAGCTGATCCCAGAACCCACAGTGGAAGGTAAGAACCCCCTTCCAAGAAAGCTGTTCTCTGACCCCACATACAATAATAATAATTATGATGATAATAATGATAATTAACTAATTGTTTTAAAAGGTACATGTGGAACTAGAGAAATAGCTCAGCTGCTAAAAGTACTTGCTCTTACAGAGATCTAGGTTCCCTTCCCAGCACCCTTATGGTGGTTACTAAGCGTCCCAAACTCCAGTTCTAGAGGATTCCACACCCTGTTTTAGCCTCCACAGGCACTGCACACACAGAACACAGATATACGTTCAGGCAAAACACTCATGCACATAAAAATAAATAAACCTAAAAGGTGGTGTGCTGATAAAAAAAAAAGTATGTATATACATACTCACTGAAGATATATGCTTACAGTAGATATGCACGACACAGAATAGGAGAGGATCTGAGATGCTTCAAAATAGATTATGAGCACTGACTCATGGGTAACTATCTATCTTGACATTTTTTTCTTTCCGTTTTGATTATAACTGAGTGGACATACGCTCTTTTTCATTCACAAGAAAGGGTGCTGCATTATTTCAAAACAAAAGAACACCTGCACCGTGTTTATGGTTTTCACGGACCGTGCCTGGGCCCTCAAGTGCACACACTCTCTCTCTCTCTCTCTCTCTCTCTCTCTCTCTCTCTCCAGTCTCCAGAGCTCTTGGGAAGGCCAAGACTTCTGTCATCCCACCCTCTTCATGTCGCCCTCCTAATTTCAAAGTGACAGAAATTCTAAAGGAGCAGGAAGGAGAAATCAGGCCACATTTCTAGTTTATGCTCAAAGCTGGTCTCCAAGTGAGACCCACAGCAAGGCAGATCCTCGGGTCCAGGGCAGGGAAGTGGAGGGCCTTGGCTCCTGGGAGAAGGCAGCAGAGCAGAGTTCAAAGGCACTGGTTTATGGCAACTCATAAAACCTCCAGGTGGAGCCTGAGGCTCAGAAAGGGGGAGGATTGGAGGGGACCTGTGCCCACTGAGCGAGGGTCATGCTGCTTAGAAGCCTATGGGGGGATGCGAGGGGCCCTACCTTTCCCAAGGGAACCCCAAGTATGAACCCTGGCCTGTGTGTCTAAGTTCCGGATGCAAGGCCTCAGGAGTGTCCTGTCCACCCCTGCCCCTCATCTCCCAAATCCTTTGCCATCCCTCTAGGGAAGTTCTGAGCTCTCCTCTTGGTGGGAAGGAAAAATAGCCTGGGCACCTGTGCCCGCCCTGATAGGGGTTGTCCACCTGCAGGGAGAACCCAAGTACTGAGAGGAAGCTGCCTGGAGCTCCAGGGGCCAAGGGCGGGGCACACACCAGCTCTGGCTGTCAGGCTGTTGCTGGGCTCTGCTTTCCCAGGGACCTGGGCACCTACTACTCCACCCCCTCACCTATTCTCTCTCTCTCTCTTTCTCTCTCTCTCTGTCTCTGGGGCCCTATCTTTCCTTATATGGTGAAGGAAGTTCCTAGGAGGGGGGGGTGGTGAGGACAAAGGTCGCTCTCCTGTGGCTAGCTGGCCACAACTCCCTAAGATCTCTCAGGTGGTGGCTGCCTCTTCCAGACAGGTAAGGAAATTGGGTGGGGACACATGGGGACCACAGGAGGTTGGAGGGGAGAGGGGCCTTGGTTGTCTCTGGCAGCCTTGGCTGTCACGCTGGTGCAGGTTTGAGGATGAGGTAAGGCATTCTGAGATTCCGGAAGAAGCAAGAAGCTGGCATGCTGTCTTGGGCCTTCAAGGAAGGAAGTTCACAGGCTTCCCAGTAATTCGCTTCACACTGGGTGCCTCTCACATAGATTGCCTGGGGCGAAGGTGGATCTCGGGGCTTGGATTTCTAGAATTAAAATCAGGACAGTCCCGAGATTGTCTGGCCTTTTTGACTATATTCATGTTCTCCCATTGCTCATTTCTTTGCCCATTTCTTCCTCATCTGAGGTGGTGTCTGTCTTTGTGTTACTGTTACCCTGACGCTCTTGGGACCTCAGGTCCTCAGCTCATGGATCCTGAGGTGGAAACTGCAACCACCAAGAATCCAGTGATTGAAGCCAAAGGGAGGGAGAGGCAGGAGCCTAGGCCTTCTGAGACCTCGACATCACTTCTAGGCTAGAAGTGGCCCCTCTGTGTCCCCAGTCACCATGGTCTATTTTATCAGAGCTGGGCATGAAAACCTAGCATGCTCAGAGTTTTGGGACTCACTCTGTCCAGGGTCATTTGCCCAGGAATTCTCCTAGCACTTGGAGGTTAAGAAGATCTGCTGGTGGGTTCCTGGGCCCAGCTTAGCAGGAGGGTATCCTTTGTATAAGAAAGAGTGACCTAACCCACTGTGTTATCTAGGTAAGAGCTGTATATTGGGAACTAAGACTTACAGCAGCACCCTAGGGTTCCCTAAAGTTGAATCCCAAAAATAATAGAACAGTAGATTAGGAAGGATGGGTAGCTGGAGCCAGCAATACCCTAAATCTCTCTAATGCCCAATCTGGTGCTTCTTCCATTCCCTAGTTCAGTCTTTCATCTGTATGTGTGCTAGTGATGCATTGGGCTGGCAGCTATGTGTGACGATTCATGTGTGTAATCTGAACACTTGGGAGGCTGAAGCAGGAGGATTACTATATGTCTGATATAGAGTGATATATATATATATTATTGGCTATAGAGTGAGATTGTGTCTGATTAAAAAAAAGAACTGCTGCCATCAAAAAAATCCCACCTGTGTAGGTCATGGAGTTTAGAGACTTTAGACTTATAAATAGGCCTTTTTGTCACTGTGTGATCAAAGCTGAGAAAGGCATCAGTCTAAGACACCGTAGTATACCAAGAAAGGACTCGTTGTCAGCCTAGGCATTCTGGGAAGGCTTCCTGTAGGAGGTGTGCCCTAATTGAATCTGGAAGAGTATGAAAGAGGTAGAAAGCAGAGATAGGTGTAGCTTGGGGCCCAGGGCAGCAGCCAGGAGACTGAATATTCTAGAAGGCAGAGTGCCAGGAGAGAGCGTTGGTGAAGTGACTGCTGGGACAGAAGCAAAGAAGGGGGAGGTGTCTGAGATTCTACAAAAATTCTACTGACTTGAGGTTCTCTGAGTGACAAGCATCTCCCTAGTACCATAGAGGGGTGGGGACCAGGAGTGATCCAGAGAGTTCAAGCTGAGCAATATATACACCAGGGTTCTTGTTGGCAGGTCAGGGAATGGGGGCCCTCTGCTCCTCCCTGAAGTTCAGAGGAGCTGGGAAGGCTGAGGGGTTCATCTGGGGTCAGGGAGACATGTTTGCTCTGATCAACATGGGTAGATGCAGAAGCAGCTGGAGGTGCCCATGGGGTGGGACTGGCCACCTCTCAAAACCAGCCCTCCGCCCTTGGCCCTAAGGAGGCTGTCTCCCTCTCTGTTTAGGCTGTTGAGGCAGGGGGGTAGGAGGACCCCAATCTCGCTTTTCTTCAGGAAGAGGCAGCAAGCCTTTATCCCTTCCCTGGTGAGAACACTTTAGATCATTCTGCTGCCAGTTTGCTCCAGGACAGTCCATCTGGTAGACCTCTGCTTCTAGGTCACCTGTGATACAATTCTTCATCTAGATGGTACAGAGTCTTAGAGAAAGGGTAATTGTAACAAAGAGGTGGGAATAAAACAGAAAATATTGTCCTTTGTACTCAAATTGGTCTTGCTTAACCAACAGGATTGTGTGTGTGTGTGTGTGTGTGTGTGTGTGTGTGTGTGTGTGTGTGCGCGCGCGCGCGCGCGTAACCCTTCATGCTAAGGAATATGTGATGTTGGAAGCCATGCCAGCAGGGTATCAAGTGAAGTCACACCTATGAAGCTTCAGCAAACACAGCATGGATAGGTGGCCTGACTCACCAAGGGCAGGCTGACCAGAGTGGGCAGAGCATCATAAGATAAGCCATCTTTCAGGACTCAGAAGAGAGTCTATAGGAGGTAAAGGCCAAGCCCTTTGTTATCCAAGAACATGACTCAAAGTCAAAGTGCATGGAGAGATTAGCTGGAGAGATGTGGCTGTCAATGTGGGGCACTTGACCTTGTACTTGTTAGTCACTAGGCCAAGGAACAGTCACAGAGGGTGAGTGACTTCTACTCAACTTGAGGCAGGCACGTGGAGAATGGGTGGCTGTCATCCTGATAGAGAGGGTTGAGAAATGGTGTAAGAATAACCCTGCACAAGCTAGTTTTCACTGTGGCTCATGACAGGAACCCTAGCCAGGGTTCAAAAGACTCAGGCCTCATCTCTGGCAGAAATAAAGTATCTAAGCCCTAAGTCCCATTCTGGCCTAATTAAATCAGAACCCCTAGGGATGCAGGCTCTGAGCTCAGGAGCATCAGTAGTTTTAGAAAGCTCCCAGGTGACTGATCAGCAGCTGGAACAAATACAGCTACAGGTCCAAACAAAAAGTGGGACAGATGTTAGGGACAGCTTGGGAAGGGGAGGCATCTTTGAGCCCAATGGGTGGAAGGCTCTCTCTGCTGCCATCCGCCCATCTGTCCATCCATCCGTCCATCCATCCATCCATCCATCCACCCACCCACCCATCCACCCACCCACACACCCACCCATCCAAACCTTTCCTTTCTCTTTATTCTTTTCCTACTTTGCTTCACTTATTCATGAATCCAACAGAGAACTGGTATTGCACTAAACGCTGGAGATTTAATTATTATTATTTTTTAAATTGCACTGACTAATTGCATAAATACATAGGCATGTGCATGCACAGCACACATGTGGCAACCTTGGGTGTTGTTTTTCTCATTCCATTTTAGCCATTTTGCTAGCAGTTATTGCTGGAAAGCATCTTATGTTGCCAGAGCTGCCCTCAAGCTTGTTCCATGACCTTTAGCGCCTGCTCTTTCGGCCTCCACGTCAATGTAGGATTACAGGTGTTCAACACCACACCCAATTTAATACTGGGGATTTAGTACTGAACGGGCAGAAGTGGTTCCTGCCCTTGCAAGAACATCTGGGCAACAGCTGGGCGTGGTGGTGCATACCATTGGGAGGCAGATCTCTGAGTTCAAGGCTAGCCTGGTCTACAGAGTGAGTTCCAGGACAGCCAGGGCTACACAGGGAAACCCTGTCCCCTAAAACAAAACAAACAAAAAATATCCTGGGAGGGGGCTGGGGAGATGACTCAGAGCTTAAAGGCACTGAATGCTTCTCTAGAGGACCCAGGTTTGATTCCTAGTAGCACATGGCAGTGCACAGTTGTCTGTAACTCCAGTTCCAGGGGTTATGCATTCTGCCTACGGCAAATCACAGTGAAGCCTGGTGAGGAACAGGCATGTTCTCTTGTATTATTATAGTAATTTGCTCAAAAGATGGGGAAATCCATCCAACCATTCATCTATCCATCCATCCATCTATCCATCTGTCCATCTATAGAATAGCCCAGGTTGGTTTAAATTATTCTATTTCTTTTTCAGCTCTTCACCCCAGTTGCTAGGATTTCAGGTGTTCATCACCACACCAGGTCATTCTATTCTATTCTATATTTAGAAGCGAGGGGTGTGACTGCAGTCCTTGTATCTGCTAAACAAGCTGTCTGCCACAGAGCTACAGCTTCAGTCTCCATTTTATCCAGGTGATTCTGCGCTGTTTAGCGCATCCACAAAGCTATGCATATATCTCCACTCTCCAGTTCCAGCACTTTCTCGTCATCCCAGTGAGCAACTCTGTGCCCACTAGTGCCCTGTTCCTGTCCACAGTCTCTGCCCCTACAGATTTGCCTATCTGACCCGGTCATGTAAATGGGAAGGTTTATATGTATTCTTTTATGACTGGCTCCTTTCTTTCAGCACAGTTTGTGTTGGGGGAGTGTCATTACTGTACTCCATCTTATAGCTTGGTAGTGTTCCTTTGTATGGATACACCGCTTTCTGTTTCGTTTACTGATGGATGTTTGTGGTTCCCCCTCACACACTACTACCATTACCTCCACATTCTCCTCGTGTGTGTGTGTGTGTGTGTGTGTGTGTGTGTGTGTGTAACAGGGTCTTCTATGTAGTCGTGGCTGTCTTGAGCTCACTATGTAGACCAGGCTGTCGTTCCACTTTTGGCATTCTTGTGAATAAAGCCACTATGAACTCCAAGGACAATTTTCTTCCTTTTCTTTTGCCTTTGTATGTTTGTGTGTGTACGGGTTGGCATGTGAGTGGGGGGGGGCAGAGAAAAACTAAGGTGTCATTTCTCCGATACTACCTACTTTTTAAATTTTTTAATATTATATTTGGTGTGTGTGTATGTGTGTGTGTGTGTGTGTATGCAGAGGTGCATGCATGCACAGTATACAAGTGTAGGTCAGAGGGCAATTAGTCAAAGTTTTCTCCTTAAACCATGTGGGTTCTAGGGATTGAATTCAACTCCCCAGGCTCATGAGCAAATGCATTTACTCACTGAACCATCCTGCAGCGCCCCCACCCTTCACCAGACTGGACCACCCACTGGCCTAAGGCTTACCAAGTCAGCCAGGCCATTGGCCAAGACAAGATGATGCTGGTCTCTTCCTCCACAGTGGGGGGTTTACAAGTATACACCACCACCCGAGGTGGGGATAGGGTGAACACTTTACGGATCTCCCTGGCCCTTTTTCTGTGGTTTTTTTTTTTTTTCTTTGATTTTCTTTGCATAAAATTGGGTTTAGTGTTGCATATCTGTAATCTGAGATAGTGAGTTCAAGGCCAGTCTGAGTTACAGGAGACCTTGTCTCAAAAAGTCTAAAGAGCAGGGAGATTGAAACTGAAGAAGAGGCTTGAATTGGGTGTGGTAGCACACAGGATAGCCTGGGCTACATAGCCAAGACCTCGTTTCAAAAACATGGAGGAGGGGTGTCTTTTAAGTGCTGGTCTATGTAAGGGGTATTAAGGGTACCAATGTAGGCATTTGAATGAACTGGGTGAGAAGGCTGGAGTCTGGACTCCAGTAAAGACCCCCAGGAGGGAACCACCTTCCCTTCCTCCTCTAGGCAGCAAGTATGTGGTCTCCACTTGAGACCGGGGTGCTCCTAGCTTGACGGCCATGACCTTCACACGCCTTCTTCCCCCCTAGGCTTATCCACCATGACCAACTTGACTAACCAAGTCAAAGGCTCCCTCAACATCACCACTCCAGGGATACAGATATGGAGGATAGAGGTAAGTGCCGTCTGGAGGGGAGAGAGTTCAGGGATTGAGGAGGGTGGAGGAAGTCTGGGATTGCCCAGTCTCCTCCCACCATGCCCTGCACACTGCAGGGAGCTGCTGGTGCCCCATGCAGCCAGTTCCACACCTGCTCCCCGCTTTCCTTTTCTTCATTTCTTCCTCCATCTGCTTTTATCCTTTTTCTGCTTCCTCATCCTCTGCTCTGTCTCTTCTCTAGCTCCCACAGTTTTCCCTCCCTCTGTCCCACTTCCCCATCTTTCACTCCTGAGCCCTGATCTTTTTGATTTGTGGTATTTTGTGCTGCTGGGGTTGGAACTGAGAGCCACACCTAGTAAGGACTCTGTTGCTAAGCAACATCCAAGCCTTGCTGGACCCTGCATCCTCAACCTCCACTTGTCTTATACATCTCCTGGTCAGCTTCCCTACCTGGTAGTTCTGGTAGCTCCTGTGATCTCTTTCTGACCTGGAGCAGTTTACATCTCCTTGGGGAACCTGATGGTGTCTTCTTCCTGGGAGGCTACTGTATTGATCCCAAACTTAGTGCAGCCACATGATCAGTACAACTCACAACAGCCTAGATGGCTAGACCCAGGCAGTCCTGCAGCTTCAGTCGCCTGGGTAGGCAGGATGACATGTTTGCCACCATGTCCACTGTGACCTCTTTTTCTCCTCAGGCTATGCAGATGGTGCCTGTTCCTTCCAGCACCTTTGGAAGCTTCTTTGATGGTGACTGCTATATCGTCCTGGCTGTAAGTGTGGTCAGGTCAGGAAGGGGCTGAACAGAAAGCAAAGCATGCTGGGTATTAGGGAAGGGGGCTCTCCTGAGAGGTGGTCTGGCTTCAGAAACCAGTGTTTATAAGAGTGCCCAGGTGCTCCACTGTGGGGCTCCAGAGGGCTCAGACATGTGTGTAGAAGTCTCTTCTTTCTCTGGAGCCGTGAACTCATTGAGCCTTGGGCCACCTTCTGAGTTGGTCCACCTTTTATTATTATTATCATAATTTTGGTGTGTGTGTTTACGTGTGCCATGGAGAGGGAGGACAACTTGGGGAGTCAGTTCTCTGCTTCCACCATGGGGTCCCAGGAATAGAACTCAGGGCCTCAGCCACAATGGAAGGTACTCCACCTGCTGAGCCACTTCAGTGGCCCTGGCCCCTCGCTCTAAACCCATGGTCATCTTCATCCTCTCTCCTGATATTTGCACACCCTGGCACCACTGACACTACTAAATACATTTGTGCTTTTCTTATATTGATTTGCTTCTAATTTTTTTTAAAAAGCTTTATTTATTTATTTGCCTTGGTGTTTGCCTGGAACTGGAACTACAGACAGTTGTTAGCTGCCATGTGGGTGCTGGGAATTGAACCCGGGTCCTCTGGAAGAGCAGTCGGTGCTCTTAACCGCTGAGCTATCTCTCCAGCACCCTGCTTCTAATTTTTAAAGTTTTTTTTTTAATTACACCCACTTCATTCATTTTGTGAATCTGTATGTGCATGTGTGTATACATATGTGTGCACACAAGTCAAGGTACACATGTTGTCATAAAATAATTTGCAGGGGTCAGCTCTCTTTTTCTGTCATGTGGTCCTAGGAATCAAATGCAGGTTGCTAAGCTCGGTTGCAAGTGTCTTTACCCATTGAGGTCTCTTGCTCTTGTAGAGGACCTGAGTTTGCTTTCCAGAACAGCACCTGTGTAGGTTGGCTACAACTGCCTGAAACTCCAGGATATGCACAAGTATATACATACATATGTTACATATGTATGTAAACATATATACACAAAATTTTAAAAATTTAATTGAATCTGTAGTGAATGGTTATATAGGCTTTTTTTTTTTTTTTAACCACTATTTCAGAAACAGTACAGTATAGCAACTAGTCTGGCAGCCCCCTTCCAGGTGTTAGGTATTCTGAATTGTCTAGAGATGATGTAAAATCTAAGAGCCCCCTGGGATGTAGCTCAAATGGAGACCTGGCATCCAGGAGGCCCAAATTTGTTCCCAGTTCAGCATGATGGATGCGTTAGCATATTAACCAGTAATCCCAGCACTCCTGAGGTCATCCTCCATCCCAGAATATTCCTGTCCAGCTTGGGCTGCATGAAACCCTGCATCAAAAACCAATAGCAGCAGCAACAATAATAACAAAACCCAATAACAACAAAGCGAATTCTTGAGTCAGGGAGACAGTTCAGCAATTGTAAGTGCTGGGCCCTGAAGCACATAGGTGGAAACCAACTCCCCAAAGTTATCCCCTGACCTGAACATGCACACACTAAGGCATGCCTTATTAAACCACTTAAAGGCATGCGCTTAAACCACATATCATATGCTTGTGCACACACATACACATATATATACACATAATTTTTTAAGCATAAGAGAGGATTTTGCAGATTTCATGCAAACATCACACACCATTTTACAGAAGGGACTGGAGCATGGGAAGTACAGAGCATCCATGGGGGCCCTGTCCCTCACAGTGAGGAACAGTTGTAATACATTTGTTTGCCCATCTAATCATCTTACTGGCCTCTGATAGTCCATACACATCAGTCCATGTGAGTCATTTTCAAGATGAGCTTACAAAAGACCACCACTCACATATATATGCAAAGGCAAGAGTGGTTCCTACATGCAAAGGTCAGCCACACAACAAAATGGCAAGGACCCCAGATACCAGCCCCTGAGAAGCTCACAGGCTCCTTTTACAGACATGTGGGAGGGGCTTAGTCATCCTAAATATGATTGGCCAAGTCAGCAGCAGCTACACTAATACGTGTCTGATTGGCTGGGGCTGTAAGTGCTGAATCAGGCCTGGTCTGCAATATCTCCCTCACCTGCCTAATCAGAAACCAAAACCTAGGGGCTGGAGAGATGGCTCAGCGGTTAAGAGCACCGTCTGCTCTTCCAGAGGACCCGGGTTCAATTCCCAGCACCCACATGGCAGCTAACAACTGTCTGTAGTTCCAGTTCCAGGCAAACATCAAGGCAAATAAATAAATAAAAGTGTTTTTTTTAAAAAAAAAAAAAAAGAAACCAAAACCTAAACAGAAACTGAAACTTAGCTGAAATTCAGGCCTAGTAGAGCTGGGGTGGGGAGAAGCCCACTGTAGTGTTACCTTGGCCTCTCAAGAACAAGGTTTAGAGAAGAGAGAGCCACCTAGAGTTTTCTATCTGTAGACTGAGCTGGGCCACAGTTCAGGGCTCCTGACAGCAGGCCAGAGGCCTCCTTGCACCAGGTTCACCTGTGGTCCAGGGTCCAAGTGTGTGGAAGCCTAGGAGAGGGGACCATGGGAACCAAGGTCTCACTACACAGATGCCTCCCTCCCCCAGATCCACAAGACCAGCAGCACCCTGACCTACGATATCCACTACTGGATCGGCCAGAATTCATCCCAGGATGAGCAGGGGGCAGCTGCCATCTACACAACACAGATGGATGATTACCTGAAGGGCCGGGCTGTCCAGCACCGCGAGGTCCAAGGCAACGAGAGCGAGACTTTCCGAGGCTACTTCAAGCAAGGCCTTGTGTAGGGAGGGGTGCATAGGGCTGGGGAGGATCCCAAGACTGGCCATCGGAGGTGGGGATCAGGCCATAGGGGTTGCGCTGTAGAGATAGGAACAGTAAGAGACAGGACCTACAGTTAGAGAAACTGGATAGTGCGAGTTGACCCAGGCCAGGAAGAAAGTCTGAAGCTCTGGGATTGTGGGAAACTCATATGGCTTTTGCTGATTTTTCTCCGCCTTTCCACTTCTTAACCTTATTTCTGCTGTTGCCCTGTACTGGGCCCTGTTCCTCTGAGTCTACTTTGGCCTGACTTATCCCCTGGGCTCTTCTAAAATTCTGTGACTATGGCAGGTGAATTCTGTACCTTAGCTCATGTTTATGTGGACTGCTCAGTGCCCGAGGCCCCCAAGGCTTTCACACCAAGCCCCACCCTCAGACTGTCACTCCAAGCCCCGCCCCTCAGGCTAACTCAGAGGTGACTGGCTCCTTCTTCTCCAATCAGGCCTTTCACTAACATCCCACAGCTCCTACCTTTTCTAGAAAATCCTAAAGCTCCGTGGAAGTGTCTTTCCTCATGGAAACACTGGCTTCTCTAGATCTGAGTTACCTTTTCCTTTTAGGAGACTGAAGCTCTCCAACCAACCCTAGTTCTGACTTGCTCTTGTCTGCCCGGAACACAACCTGATGTTATTCTCTGGGCATTTGAGTGGTATCTCTCTTCTTCTGCCTCAGTGGCTAGGGCCCTGGCCTTATTCCCATTTGCTTCTCTCCAGATCACCATGCTTATCATGACTCCTGTGCAGGGCAGTGAGCCAGGGCAAAGGGCAAAGAGACCTACATTGCAGGGTCAGGTGCATCAGAATGCTACAAGCAAACCAAGTGCTTGCAGAACACCAGTGACAGCTGTGACTTTGATGCTGAGCATTTCCTTTGCCTCAGCCTGTCCCAGTTGAGGCCTCAGAGGGCCCCAGGCAGCTTAGGACCTTGGCATACCTCCTGACCTGATGACCATGAGTCAGGTTTCCTTTCTTTCCCAGGATCCGGAAAGGAGGAGTGGCTTCTGGCATGAAGCACGTCGAAACAAACGCCAGCGATGTCCAGAGACTGTTGCATGTCAAGGGCAAGAGGAATGTGATGGCTGGAGAGGTGGGCAGGCCCAGCCAGGACACTGGCTAGGAACTGAGCAGGGCTCCGGGAAGTGTGGGTGGCTAGAGATGCTGCTGCTGAGGCACTCACCGGGCTCTGCACCTCCATGTGCCCTCTAGGTGGAGATGTCTTGGAAGAGTTTCAACAGAGGGGATGTCTTCCTGCTGGACCTTGGCAAGCTTATCATCCAGTGGAATGGACCAGAGAGTAACCGCATGGAAAGACTTAGGGTAACCCTGGCAGGGCACTTTATCTCTGTAATTCAGCATACCGCATCTGCTTCAACAGCCTCAGCATCACCAGACCCAGCCAGATCTCTGCTCTCCCACTAACCCATAGGCTTCTCTCTGGTACTTCTGGATCCGTGTGAAAGTAGACCTGAGTCTTCATGTACATGTGGAGGCATGCTGCTGTGGGTATTATGACTAACTCTTAGGGTAGACTAAGTACCTTTAGTGTGGCAGACCCTTGCTCAGTCTTGGGTATCCAGTGATTGATGGGGTGGCAGAGTCTTGCCAGAAGCTGGCCATCCAGACAAAAGGCCAGATAGGAAAAGGAGAACCAGAGAAATGATTGTAGGAGTGTGGCACAGGGATGCTGGGAGGCTTTGGGGATCCAATGGCAGTGAGGCAAGGGCCCTGGGGCAGGAAGGCGGGCTGGTAGGGAGTCCTTCAGCTCAATAGGAACGTGATGAGCAGGTCTCACAGGCAGGATGTGTGTCCAACAGGTTGAGAAAAAGGGTTAGGTCTTTTTCTCCGTATACCCATCTAATGAAGCTTACTGGTTTCTGAGTAGAAACGGGCTGGGGAGAGGACCCAAAAGCCTTATGCTTGAGAACGGTAGGAACAGTGGAGGACCAGTTGCTGACACGGGGAAGATCTCAAGGAGAAACAGAGGGCACTTTTAGCTATCTAAAGAGGGGTGTCCTAAGATGAGAGCTAGAGGTAGGCTGGAGACAGAAGCTCAGGCATCACTATCCTCAAGGGTCAAGGGACTCCAGAGCGCCCCTGAAGGAGTAAGCTACAGTGTGCATGTACATGAAAGCTGGCACTCGTGTGCATATGCATGCTTGTGTGAACTTTCATGGAACTGAGCTGTGTGTGTGTGAATGTGTTTGTGTATAGTATGTACATGGGAATTTGTGGGCGTACTGTGAGTGTGTGTGCTTTGGGCAGATTGAGTATTGTACTAACATCTTTGAGGGTCAGCTTTTGTAGAAAACCATGAAAGGAAACTACAGATTCGCAACAATGTCAAACTAAGGCCCAGCAAGAGCATCCCAAAGCACCCCTACTCTCTCCTCCAATCCCACCCTTTGCCCACCTATGAGGAAATCTGCTTTCCATACTTCCTACTTTTTCCTTACACATCTACAAAGCCTTGTCTCCACCCCTAGTAGCTCTGCAGGGTGGGGTGGGGTTTGCCCAGCAGAGTGAAGGATGGTGAACACTATTACCCTATTTGCTGCCAACCTTCATGGGTCCATCCATGACCTTCTTGCAGGGAATGACCTTGGCCAAAGAGATCCGAGACCAGGAACGTGGCGGGCGCACCTACGTGGGTGTGGTGGATGGGGAGAAAGAGGGAGATTCCCCACAGCTGATGGAGATCATGAACCACGTGCTGGGCCAGCGCAGGGAACTGAAGGCAGCAATTTCTGATTCAGTGGTGGAGCCAGCGGTTAAGGCCTCACTCAAGCTTTACCAGTGAGTTCTGGGTTGGAGTGCTGTGGGTGTTGGGGCCCTCCTGGGGTAGGGTGTTCTGGACTTGCCACCTCCTATCCATGCCTTGCTTTGTCCGGCAGTGTGTCTGACTCAGAAGGAAAACTCGTGGTTAGGGAAGTTGCTACACGGCCACTCACACAAGACATGCTCAGCCATGAGGTGAGCAGGGTCTGGAGGACCCCAATCAAGGAACCCCTGTAAAGCACTAAAGCAGATGGAGGGAGAAACCAGCACAGTCTGCCTCCCCCTCCCCTGACACCATAGGCTCATTTAGGTTGTTTTTTTTTTTCCTGCTGACTTTAGGACTGTTACATTCTGGACCAGGGAGGCCTGAAGATCTTTGTATGGAAGGGGAAGAATGCCAACCAGCAAGAGAGGAGCGGAGCCATGAACCAGGCCCTGGTAAGGAAAGAGTCTAGCGCAGTGTTCTCGACCTTCCTAATACTGTGACCCTTATATAGCTCCTCATGTTGTGGTGCCCCCCAAGCATAAAATTATTATTTTTTTTAAAAAATTTATTTATTTATTATGTATACAGTATACAGAAGAGGGTACCAGATGTCATCATAGATGGTTGTGAGCCACCATGTGGTTGCTGGGAATTGAACTCAGGTCCTCTGGAAGAACAGTCAGTGCTCTTAACCGCTGAGCCATCTCTCCAGCCTGCATAAAGTTATTTTGTCACTGCATCATAACTGTAGTTTTGCATCATAATATAAATATTTGCTATGCAGGATTTCTGATTTGCAGCTGTAAAAGGGTCTTGATTCACAGGTTGGGAATTTCTGGTCTAGCAGTAGCAGAAGAAAAGGACTCAGAACAGGCTCCAGGCAGAGTCTAAGGAAGATTCTGGGACAGCAGGGTTGGGGGCCGAGGACCATAAGGTCACCAGCTTCTTGGTTCTCAGCATATGATGGAGCTGACCACCAGCCAATCCAGGGCCTTCCCAGGGTATTGGGTGTCACTTCCCCATGTAAGAGCTTGGCTTGGAGAAGGAAATGGCTAGTCTGCCTCCAAAAAGCACTGAGCCAGGCCCTAGCCAGGGTTTGTGTCTGCAGTTAGCACTGGGTTGGAGTGGGCCCTAGAATTAGAATTGAGGAGGCTGGGGGTCAGCTCTGTTGGGATCAGCGTTAGGTATGAGATCAATATTAGATTTGGGGCTGAGGTTAGAGTGTTAGGTTTGAGACACTATCAAGTTTGGCCTTGATTGGAGTAGGTTAGTAGTGTTAAGTTTAGGGTCAGCATTGGGGTCAGGGCTGGGCATGTTCAGGGTTGGGGTCAGGTGGATCTGGTTTTGGCTTGCATAGGGGTATGGAGACTATGGCAGGAGGTGGTAGCCTCCAGTGGCCCCCTTATCTTCCCAGAACTTCATCAAAGCCAAGCAGTACCCACCGAGTACTCAGGTTGAGGTGCAGAATGATGGGGCGGAGTCAGCCATCTTCCAGCAGCTCTTCCAGAAGTGGACGGTGCCCAATCGGACCTCAGGCCTGGGCAAAACCCACACAGTGGGCTCTGTGGGTGAGAACCCACACCTCCTGCCCTCCTTTCCCGGTGCCCCTCTTTCATGGTACCCTGACTCAGCTCCCTGCTGGGTACCGAGAGCCCAGGATATGAGAGAAACTCAAGTGTTATCATAAGAAAGGGAGCTAAAATGATTTGTCTTCCATGTGGAATGGAGTCCAGCCTCCCAGGGAACCAAACAACTTCTCACCAGACTCTTTGCTGAGGGCAGAGTTTGTGCTAGATCCTGGGGGATGGGTTCAAATGGCGGGGCAGCATGCAGCTCCATCACCATGGGCTTCCTACCAAGCTGGGTGGGAAGGCAGTGCTTGAAGTCTGAATTCTCCACGGGAGTCAGCTCTGCTCTCAAGTTTCCCTTGTCCTCAGTGGCTCCCCTGGGCTTCACTGATTAGGTCAATGACTTAGGGGCATGGAGGTTTCACTTAGCTCAACTATTCTCCAGCTGTGTGACCTTGGATAGATAGCTCAATCTGTCTGGCTTTAGTTTCTTAGTCTATCATGTCTACAAATACCATCCAGCACTCAGGACTGTAATGAGGATGTGGGGCACCTCCGCTAGTGACAGTTGGTGTTCTTCTCTCTCCAGCCAAGGTGGAACAGGTAAAGTTTGATGCTACATCCATGCATGTACAGCCTCAAGTGGCTGCCCAGCAGAAGATGGTGGATGATGGGAGTGGGGAAGTGCAGGTGAGTAAGAGAAGAAGAAGAAGGTCAGGTTGGTGGAAAGGGGGTGCTGGAATCCAGCCTGGACCTCATACAGGACTGATTCTGCTCCCAGGTGTGGCGCATCGAGAACTTAGAGCTGGTGCCTGTGGAGTCCAAGTGGCTGGGCCATTTCTACGGTGGCGACTGCTACCTGCTGCTCTACACCTACCTCATAGGCGAGAAGGAGCACTACTTGTTGTATATCTGGCAGGTGAGGCCATGCCTATTCCACCCACAGTGCAGATGCTCAGCCCCTTATCCCACCTGCAGCATGGCTGCTCAATCTTCCCAGCCCACCTGCAGCATGGATGCTCAGTCTCCCCCATCCCAGTCATCGCCATGGGTTGAAGATCCCTGGATGTGGAGAATTTGCTTCCTTCAGAGGCAGCTTTTTCCTTCCTTGGGGGACTTAGCTCTAAGATCGGAGTTCCCATTGGGTCTTCCCAGTCAGAGCTCTTTCCTTTGGGTTCCAAGTCTCTCTTCTAATTCCTGTTGTCACTCTACATGGGGACTCTGTGGCAGATATCTGTGCAGGGAGTGAGTTGTGTGAGATTTTTCTAAGGATGGGATGGGAAGGGAAGAATAAAGCATGTTTGGGGTCAGGCATAACTTTGAGGTGAGCCAGAACAAGGCTGGGAAAGGACTAGAGTTGGGGTTAGGGTCAGAAGAAAAATCCCAAAGTCTATTGGGGTTAGGTTTCGGTTGTGTTTAGTGTGGGCTTGATGGGAAGGTTATGGGTCCAGCCAGGCCAGGTTTGGGGATGTAGCTTAGTGGAATACTTGCCTAATGTACATAAAGCCCTGAGTTTAGCCCTCAATCTAACCTGGTGGGGTGGTAGATACCTATAATCCTAGCACTGAGGAGGTGCAGAATCAGGAGAATCAGGAGTTTAAGGTGAGCCAGGGATACATAAGACCCAGCCTTAAAAAAAAAAAAAAGGGGGGGGGGCTGGAGAGATGGCTCAGCGGTTAAGAGCACCGTCTGCTCTTCCAGAGGACCCGGGTTCGATTCCCAGCACCCACATGGCAGCTAACAACTGTCTGTAGTTCCAGTTCCAGGCAAACACCAAGGCAAATAAATAAATTAATTAAAAAAAAAAACTTAAAAAAAAAAAAGGCCAGGGTGCACCCCTTTTATCCAGTACTTGGGAGGCAGAGGCAGGCAGATCTCTGACCTACAAAGCAAGTTTTAGGACATCCAGGACCATTACACAGAGAAACTCTATACTGAAAAACAAAACAGGGGCTGGAGAGATGGCTCAGAGATTGAGAGCACTGACTGTTCTTCTGGAGGTCCTGAGTTCAATTCCCAGCAGCCACATGTTGGCTCACAACCATCTATAATGACATCTGGTGCCCTCTTCTGTCTACATAATAAATAAATAAATATTTAAAAAAAAGAAAAACAAAGCAAAACTGGGTGAGGCCTAGTGCAGTGGCACATGCTTTCAGTCCAAGTACTCAGGAGGCAGAGGCAGAGGCAGGTGGATCTCTGTGAGTTCCATGCTAGACCGTTCTATGTAGTAAGGGGTCAGGGCATCTAGGGATACACAGTAAGACCCCATCTCAATAGAAAAAAAGAAACATTTTTAAAAATGGGTGGCCAGACAGCTGGTTGGTTCAGTGAGTAAAGTGTGATGTGAGTTCCATCCCCGGAACCTTCATAGTGGGCAGAGTGAAGGGCTCCTGACTTCTAGACTTGCATCATGGAATGTACATGTAGAGTCTCTCTCTTACTCACTCACATACATACTCTCTCTTTCTCTCTCTTCTTCTCTCTCTCCCTCCCTCTTGCCCGTTGTTTAGCTCTGGCTGTCATGGGACTTGTTATATAGATCATGCTGGCTTTGAACTCCCAGGGCTCTGCTCTGCCTGCCTTTGCCTCCTGAGTGCTGGGATTAAAGGTGTGTATCACCATACCCAGTCCATGCCCACACATGTGAACACACACACACACACACACTCATAAACAGTGTAATAAAATACTTAAAATTGGGTTGGAATTTAGTGGAGGCAGACGAATAGGGTCAAACTCAGGGCCCCATCCTTTCTCCTTGCTTATTCCCAGGGCAGCCAGGCCAGCCAGGATGAAATTGCAGCCTCAGCTTATCAAGCTGTCATTCTGGACCAGAAGTACAACGATGAGCCAGTGCAGATCCGGGTCCCGATGGGCAAGGAGCCTCCTCACCTCATGTCTATCTTCAAGGGGCGCATGGTGGTTTATCAGGTGCATCTGTTGAACCTACAGTGGACATCCAGGAGATGGGGGAGGGGGCTGGGAAGAAGTTTGCTACTCCTAAGAGAGGTCGAAGAGGTTACTTGTTACCTATCAACATGGAGACAGAGACCAACATGTTTGCTTCAGAGCTATATGGAAGGAACCCCCACTGTGTACAAATGTTATTTACCCTTCTCAATCTTTTTTCTACATGAAAAGGGAAGTTTTTTATGCGGGGGCTGTATTTGCTGTACCTGCCCAACAAAATGACATAGGCATCTTGTGCAGCTGTTTAAGCAATAATCTGTTTATGGCGAACCTTCTAAGTACACAGTCCTTTGCAATTCAGGAAGCGAGGCGAGACATGACCGAGATCACTTGTTGGGAGGGGACAGTTGTGCTGCTCTGTCTAAGCAGTGAACTCCCAGCTCAAAGCATTGTGTGCCAGAGATGGAACCTGCCTTCACTGGGTAGCATAAATGCAGTAAGCAGGGAGCAGGCAGAGAATGCATGGTGGGGAGAGATTCAGAAGACCTCCAGACATTTGGGAGAAACCTAGAGAGCTCTATGGAGGTAAAATGAGGCTTTACTATGCAGGGGTACAGTAAGGCCTGGGGCCTCTGCCCTGAGGGCTTATGGAAGGAGATAAAGAGAACACAAAGATAGTTTATGTCTTCATTTCAAGTTTCATGGGCCTTTAAGGACCAGCAGAGGACCTGGGTTTGACATAAGAGCAGTGGAGTCACTGGGACCTTGTGAGCATCGAGATCAAAGTTGTTTTGGGACTTGTTCCTCACCTTTTCTCTCTCTGGGTGTTCCTTGTGTCACATATGTCCCTGTCTTCCTGCCTTCCCCCCACACCTGCAGGGAGGAACTTCCCGGGAGAATAACTCCGAGCCTGTGCCATCCACAAGGCTGTTCCAGGTCCGCGGAACCAGCACCAATAACACCAAGGCTTTTGAGGTTACGGCCCGGGCCACTTCTCTCAACTCCAATGATGTCTTCATACTCAAGACTCCATCCTGCTGCTACCTGTGGTGTGGGAAGGTGTGTGAGGGGCTACAGGCTTCCCTTCTCATGTTGTCATGACACCATGACATAAAGGGGGTCCTAGGGAACCCCCAGTCACAGGACAGATCAGGGCAAAGGTGTGAGACTTCAGATGACTACGCCCCACTCCTAAGTCTACTGTGGTTGCCCAAGAGTCTTTTTTACATAGTTCTAGACTTTCTATTCCTCCCTGATTCTATGCCAGAATCAGCCTTTCTTGTTCCATTCATCTGCTAGTACTCCCCTGTCTCAGCTCTCTTTCCCTGCTTGTCTCCTGTACTGTCTCTCTTACTCTGGACTGCATTTCCTCATCTCCTCTGCTATTCTTTGGACTGTTAAGGGCAGAGGGGAGATAGGGAGAACTATCCCTCATGGGTGTGCGTGGCATCCCAACTCGGAAGGACCTTCTCAGACCCAGGAGCTCCAGCAGAATGGAGTAGGAGGTGGTGAGTGGCACAAGGTTAGTCTTCCTCACAAGAATGACCTCCCTCTTTCTCCAGGGATGCAGTGGTGATGAACGAGAGATGGCCAAGATGGTCGCTGATACTATCTCTCGGACGGAAAAACAGGTGGTGGTGGAGGGTCAGGAGCCAGCCAACTTCTGGATGGCCCTGGGTGGGAAGGCACCCTACGCCAACACCAAGAGGTACCATCCCAGCATCTCCTCCCACCCCCTATAATCCCTAGCAAGTTCATACAGGGTCTGTGTGCCAGGCTTCCCAGAATGAATAATGTACAGCATACCCTTGGAGCATCTGAGTATGAGAAATATTTATGCTGCTCATCCTGCGATACTTAGCGCTGGTGTTTCTCTAAAAAAAAAACAAGGGGGGACGGAGGGGCAGTGTTCAAGAAAGCAGAGCTATCTGGTTGGTCTTGAGGAAGAAAGTGCCAGAGCTCATGCCCTGCCCCTAGAGACCTACACAGGTCCAGAATGCTGTGAGAGACAGCGGGAGGATAGCAGGAAGAACTTTCTCCAAGAACTATGGATGAGCTCCTGGGAGGCATGTCCAGAAAGGCAGTGGGGATTTGTCTCTTGAAGCATTGTTGAAACAAGGAGGGACCCTTTTGCCGGCCATAAGATAGGGCATTTTGTGAGAAGATGGCCTTCGTAAGTAAGAGTCCTTGAACTCTTCAGACCTTGTGTTTCTCATGGCTCTGTGCCCCACGCCTGCTTCTGCTCACCCTACAGGCTGCAGGAGGAAACTCAAGTCATTAACCCCCGGCTTTTTGAATGCTCCAACCAAACTGGGCGCTTTGTGGCCACAGAGATCTTCGACTTCAACCAGGATGACCTGGAGGAAGATGATGTGTTTCTGTTGGATGTCTGGGACCAGGTAGAAAGAGAGGTCCTTGGTTCCTATCACCAAGAGGACCGACCAGTGGCTTTAGGGTTGGGAAACATCAAGGCCTGGGGTCCGCTATTTTTTCTTCTTTTGAAGAGGGAGAAAGAAAGGATGTGCCCTGAAGAATCAACCTGCAACTTCTTCCCAAGGAAAGGAGGAGGAATGTTGCCAGGCATCTTGGGCACTGGGGAAGCAGAGTGCCACATAGTCACTGGATATCTAAGTAACAGCATCTAGATAGCCTCATTTATAACCCAGATGTAAAGGCTCATTTAAGGGCATTAGCTGAGTAATGCAAGTTTTCCTAGCTGGGCATCAGAGATGAGCCAAGGCAGAGCCTGTGGGCATGGGGAATGCCCATGCTGCTCACCATGCGCAAGGGATTGAGGGATGTCGGGGCTCTCCACAGGTCTTCTTCTGGATAGGGAAACATGCCAATGAGGAGGAAAAGAAGGCTGCAGCCACCACTGTACAGGAATACCTCAAGACCCACCCCGGAAACCGAGATCCCGAGACCCCCATCATCGTGGTGAAGCAGGGACATGAGCCCCCCACCTTCACAGGCTGGTTCCTGGCGTGGGATCCCTTCAAGTGGGCTGTGAGTAGCCTGTCCAGTCCTCACGGCTCAGCATACTTCCCTCCCAGTAGCCTCATGGCACAAACTAGTCAGACACGATGGTACAAGCCCATGAACCCAACCTTTGGGAGGTAAAGGCTGGAGGAGAGTCAGAAGTTTAAGGTTATCCTTGGCTACATGGCAAGTTGGGGGACAGCCTGAGCTAATGAGACCCTGTCTTAACAACCTACCAACAAAACAAAATACCTCAGGCTTGCTGGCACAGTAGACAAGGCATGCCTGTGTTTCTAGCACTTGAAAAAACAAGTCGGAGGATTTCAAGTTCAAAACCAGTCTGAATGACATATCAAAAACAAAACAAAAATGCTGGAGGTGTAGCTTAGTGGCAGAGTATTTGCCTAGCATTCACAAAGCTCTGGCAGCACGAATATACTGGAGTCTGTGTGTGTGTGTGTGGGTTGTAGTTATAGTGTCCTGTTTTTGTGCTATGCAAAGGTGTGGGGAATTGATTAGAATTAAACAAAATCCTAGACTCAGTTCTCCACTGGGCGCAGCTGTGGCCATATGTGATAGCACATGCAGAGGACAGTTCCTTCCTAAGAGCTTCTTCACGGCTAACCTGGACAGTCCTCAGTGCCCGCAGAGGATATGGCAGCTGCTCTAAAAGACAAACTCCCCTGGCTCTAAATTCTAAGTGAAGTGGGTCACATATGTACTTTTGCTGGAGAACAGTGTATCAAGCCTCCAGGAGTACCTACCTGCTCTGTCTCTCCCCCAAGGCTTGAGGCTCTGGATGTTTTAAGTTGACAGAATAGGGGGGCTGGAGATAGGCTCAGCAGTTAAGAGCACCGTCTGCTCTTCCAGAGGACCCAGGTTCGATTCCCAGCACCCACATGGCAGCTAACAACTGTCTGTAGTTCCAGTTCCAGGCAAAACACCAAGGCAAATAAATAAATAAAAGTGTTTTTTAAAAAAATTGACAGAATAGATAAGTTTAGGGCAGACAACTTAATTTCCTCAGAGCTGGTACGGAATCCCCCACCTCCTGCTTTTTCTTTTCTCCTGTATCATGTTGATAGTCTGTTTCATCTTCAGGATCAATCAAACAGGTCTCCTCGACCTCCATGTGGGTGTGGTTTGTGTGCCTGTACAAATAAACACATGTGTCTGTGTGTATGCATGCACATGGAGGTTCATATCAAGTGCCTTTTAATCATCCATTACTTGTCTACTGAGGTAGGTTTCCCTCTGAACTCATAGGTTCAGCTAGTCTAGCTATCCAGCTAGTCCCTGGGTTTTGGGGTTTCTGTGTATCCCCTCCCGGAGAGGATAAGAGGCTGTGGTTCCATACAGGCAAGCTGTTACCTGCCCAGCTTTCTTCTGTGAGAGCCGGGGATCTGAACCCATTCCTTATGCTTGGAAGGCATCTCCCAGCCTCAGATTAAACAAACTTAAAGGTAGCAGTGTGGACTTCAGGCCTCAGGCACTCCAGTCCCCCAACCCAGTAGTCCATTTGGGCCTTCCCTTACCTCAAGTTTGGGCTTCTGTCAACCTCATTCATTCATTTACTCAGTAAACTCAGTAGAGTCACTCTGGGTGTATAGAGAGGAGGCTCCTAAAACCACCTCTCCCCTCCCTGTCCTCCGCTGAGGCTCCCCTTGAGTGCCTCAGGCCCTCTGAGTTTCTGAGTCCACCCTGAGCAGGCAGGACGTCAGTATTGTCTGTGGCTATGTGCACGGGCCTCACAACAGGTCAGGGAAGCAGACCTTCTCCATTCTCTTGCCCAACTGAGCAAGACTAGACTAACCGCCTTGCTCTGCCCTTTTCGGATGTTAGCCCTTTGGCCTGATTCTCGCCACCTGATCTCCATCATCCTTAGAGACTGCCTTGCTCACTGACTCACTCTGAACCGCCTCCTGCCTCCCTCCCAACCTCGACCCACACTTACCTTCTTTCCACCTTTAAAGAAAACAGCCATTTCATTCCTCTGCTTAAGCTGGTGTTTGATCTGGTTGTTTTATTTTTTACTTTGCAGAACGTCAAATCCTATGATGACCTGAAGGCAGAGCTGGGAAACTCTGGGGACTGGAGCCAGATTGCGGATGTGAGTATGGGGTAGCACGGCTCTCTCTGGATGGCCTGGAGGTGGTCACACCCTTGGGAGCTGAGAATAAGATTGAAGACATCAGTGTCCCGGATCCCACTCCTGCCCCTCCCTCTTGTGGAAGGCCTTGCTGTGACGCCCGTGCCTCTTCATTTCCTAGTGAAATGGCCTCCGTTTTTTTGTTTTTTGTTTTTTGTTTTTTGTTTTTTTGTTTTTAACCACCATGAGACAGCATATTAAAATGCAGACCCCCCTCCCCCATAGTGCTGTATGACTATAGAAGGCTGAGGCAGGAGGACTATGTAAAAATACCGAAACTCAAAACAAACAAAATCACCCAGAAACAAAATTAGCCCATTTCAAGGCTTCATTCCAAAAATATTTTGAGTTGGTTCTCAGAGGAGTCTACAAGTTTATGCTTGTTCATGTGTATGTGATGTGTATGTGTGCATGTGTGTGTGGAAGTCAGAGGCCAATGTGAATGTCTTCCCTGATTGTCCCACGCTTTATTTACTGAGGCAGGATCACCTGCAAACCCAGAGCCTTCCAGTTCAGCCTGCCTAGTGACTGACTGGCTTGCCTCTGGAATCCCTTGTCTTTGCTTCTGTTACATGTTACATGTGGCCTGATACTCTGCCTGGTTTTATGTGAATGCAAGGGACCCAAACTCTACTCCTTATGCTTACTTAGGAAATGCTTTAACCATTGAGCCATCTCCCAGGCCCCAGATTCTACATGCTTTAAATGAAAGGCCTAGGCGGTTTGCTGTACCTAAGTCATGACCTGCCTGCCCCTGGGGAAACTGTGACGTTTGTAGGCACCATTGCCCTAAGGAGCACTTCTCCAGGCAGAATGATTGTGACCTTTTCAGTCCTTTCTGTCATTTATCAGAGACGTATTTAGCCTGTAGGCTCGGGAGATGAGGCTGTGAACTCAAAGCTTTTGAGAAGGTCACAGTTTCTCAGAAGAAGCAAGACAGGGTTATCTCCTTCACACAAAACCCGAAATCAACGTCTCAAGCATTTGAGGGTAATTAGTGAGGACGTTCCCACCTCCTCCAGTCACAGGTTGTGAACACTATGTCGCTTAGTTTCTGGTAGGGAGCACAGTGTTTAAAAAGAAAAGCTAGGTCAAGGCTGAGTGAATTTATAGATGACAGTTTTACAACGGATATGAGAGAAAGGGTCATAAATGTCCAGGGAAGAGTAGCTGTCACACTCCAGGGGAAGCCATGGAGAAGTCAGTCATTGCTCAGATAGTCATCCTGTTCCAACTAACAGGTCAGATGCAGGGCACTGGCCTATGTTGCACTAGCTTCTGGATCCAATCCAGGGAGATGTGTTTGATATGTTTTATTGAGTGTGAGTGTGTATGTGTGTGTGTCACACGCATACCTGTGACAGGGGAGGGAGAGAACCAGGAGAGGCCTCCTGAAGAAGGTACCCTAGGATTCAGGCACACAGCTGCTGAAGTAAGTTTTCCTTGTTTCCTAGGAGGTCATGAGCCCCAAGGCGGATGTCTTTACTGCCAGCACCAGCCTCAGTTCTGGGCCTCTGCCCATCTTCCCCCTGGAGCAGCTGGTGAACAAGCCTGTGGAGGAGCTCCCTGAGGGCGTGGACCCCAGCAGGAAGGAGGTGAGTGGAGCACACCCAGCAGGACAATGACTGGGCCATTTTATTGGAAAACCTAACTGACCTCAGAATGTGCCCTCCCTGCAGAGGACTGGCGCTGGGGGTTTCTTGGTGGACACAACACCTTCATGGCAGTCTTACAAGCCCTGGAACAGGGCAGAGAACCCAATTACTACTCATTGTGAGAATGGGTGGTGCCAGCGGCAGTCAAGGCAGGGTTGTACGGGCATCAGGAGCAGCATTATGAGTCAGAGATCACCTTTCAAAAGGTGACCGGAAACCAAGTTATGGGAGTAAAGTGGGTTGGTTCTTCCTGGAGCAGCAGCAGCAACTGTGAGCGCAAGAGGCTTGGGCAGTAAGAACAGGAGCTGGGGACAGACAGACAGACGCTGGTGAGAGAGGTGGGGGGACGGGCATGCCTTTGGGAACCTATTGTGGCCAAGGCAGTGGATGACAGATAGTCATCATTTAAAGTTTAAATTAAATTTACTTGTTTGAGATAGAGTCTCACTATGTAGTGCTGGCTAAACTGGGACTTGCTATGTAGACCACGCTGGCCTTGAATGTGCAGTGAGCAGCCTCTCTCTGCCTATATATATATAGCATGCACTACAAAGTGTATGGTTTTTTGTTTTTATTTTATTAATTAACTTAATTAATTATTTATTTGAGATAGAGTCTCTCTGTGTCCTGGAACTCATTATATACTTAGCAAGATATCCAGCCTCTGCCTCTTTTGAATGCTGGAATTAAAGGCATGTGCCTCTGTGCCTGGCCTCTGGTTTTGTTATTTCAAAAAAGGTTTTATTTTTAATTATTTGTGTGAGAGTGCTTGTATGAGTGTGAATGTGGGCACAGGTGCCCGGGAGGCTGGAGGCATTTGACCCCTTGGAGTTAGAGTTACAAGTAGTTGTGATCTGCCCAATGTAACTGCTACAAATGGGACTTGGATTCTCTGCAAAAGCAGTATGTGCTCTTAACACTGGGCCATCTCTGTAGCTCCCTTTACCCCCATTTTTTGAGACAGAGTCTCATGTAGCACAGGCTAGCTTCAAACTTGGAACTTGAACTTGGAAGTTGGACAATCTTCTTATCCCCACTTCCCAAGTAACAGCATGAGAGGCTTTTGCCAACATACCAAGACTCAGACTTCCATTTCTAAAAGCTCTTCTGGCCACACAGTAAAGAATAGATTACAGATGGCAAAGTGCAGCCAGGAGACCCACTAGGAGACTGATTGGTCAGGTGGAGAAGGGGAGGCCTAATGTACGTGGTGCTGGTGAAGTAGATGGCTTAGGATGTTTAGGAGGAAAAGCTGGTGACATTCATATATTACTGGATCAGGACTATGAAGGAGAGAATACTGTGTCAGTCCCAAGATAGTAAACCCTGGACCAGTAAGGCTCAGAGTTTCTCTGTCATTTAAAAACAGTGACTCTCAACCTTCCTGATACTGTGACCCTTTAACATAGCTCCTTATGTTGTGGTGGCCCCAAGTATAAAATCATTTTGTTGCTACTTTATAATTGTAATTTTGCTGCTGTTATGAATTATAATGTAAATATCCAATATGGGACCCCCCATAGGGGTCACAACCCATAGGCTGAGAACCACTGATTCAAAGCCTCATGCAGGCTGCAGGGTGCTTTGGCAGGAAGGCAGTTAGTTCAGAGAACAATGGAGCTCCTCAGTAGACAGTCTACCTGGTAATGGCAATGTTAGGCCTCTGTGGCTGCTCAGTGTTGACATGTTGCATGGGCTGCAAGAAGAACTTGTCTGAGGGGCTTTGAAGATAGCTCAGTAGATTAAGCATTTGCTACGTAAGGGTAAGCACCTGAGTTCACATCCTCAGAATGCATGTAAAGCTGGGTACAGGTGGCATGTGTCTGTAATCTCATTGCTCCTTCATCAAGATAGGAGGGCCAGCCAGGAGACTCCCTGGGAGTCGGGGGCCAGCTAGTCAGGTGTACACAGCAGTGAATAATAAGAGACCTGTCTCCACCAAGGCTGAAGGCTAGGACTGACACTTGACGTTGTCCTCCATCACACACACCTACACAAGTGTGCACTAGTGCTCACACACATACATGCACATATGTCATAAACATATTAAACCACATTATTATGAGTTGGGCATGGTGGCTTACTTGTAATTCAAGTACCTAGGAGGCTGAGGCAGGAGGATCATCCTAAATTTGAAGCCAGCTTGGGCTGCATAATTGAAGTCCTTCCTGCCTTTTAACTCACACATGCATGTGCCAAAAATATCCCCTTTCCAATCCCAGAAAACTAATGCCAGAGATGGAAAGTAACTTCCCTGAGGTCAGTGCTAGCTGCACAGCTAAAATTGGGGAAGAGCAGCAAGTGGGGGTGGGAACAAGGTCTTGAGTGCTAGTGTCTGTGCCATAAAAGAGACATTTCTGGGGGTGGGGTGGGGCAGCATGCTGTGGAACAGAGAGTTGACAGGCTGAGATGGACAGTTAGTGCTGAATACAGCCCATGGTTCTCAAAGTGGCCCAAGAAGACTCAGATTTATTTAAAATCAGTTGTGAGGAGCTCATTATTTGTAGCCAGAAGTTTCTGTCCCACCAGTAACTCCCAAATACCCAGCTGCTGCTTCCCAAATCATTGACCCAGAGGCTTAATATTATAGTAAATGCTGGGCCAGTAGCTCACGCTTATTACTAACTAGCTCTTTCTTACACTTAAATTTACCCATAATTCTTATCTATGTTCAGCCATATGGCTTGGTACCTTTTTATTTTTTTAATATTTATTTTTATTTTATGTGAATTGGTGTTTTGCCTGCATGTATAACTGAGTAAGGGTGTCAGATCTTGGAATTACAGACAGTTGTTAGCTGTCATGTGGATGCTGGGAATTGAACTCAGGTCCTCCAGAAGAACAGTTAGTGCTTTTAATCGCTGAGCCATCTCTCCAGCCCATGTACCTTTTTTCAGTAAGGCGTTCTCTTCCTGCTTCCTCTGTGTTTGGCTGATGATTGTGTCTGTCTTTCCTCTTTCCAGAATTCTCCTCTTCTGGTCACCCTGCCTATACTTCCTGCCTGGCTACTGGCCAATCAGCGTTTTATTAAAACAGTATGAGTGACAAGTCCTTACAGTGTACAGGAGCATTATCCCACACAATTATTTTTTAAGATTTTTGTTTTAATAGACTGGGCCTCATTATATAGCCCTGGCTGGCCTCAAAGTGCTGCCTCCCAAGTGCTGGGATAAAGTTTTGTTGTTTCATTTGTTTAGATTAATTTTTTAATGATTTATTTTGTGTATGTGTTTTGTCTATGTCTGCTGAGATCAGAAGGCATCAAGTCCTCTGTAATGAGCTACAGATAGTTGTAAGCCATCATGGAGGTGCTGGGAAATGAACTTGTGTCCTGCAAGATCAACAAGTGCTCTTAACCTCTGAGCCATCTCTCTAGCCTTTTGTGTGTGTGTGTGTGTGTGTGTGTGTGTGTGTGTGTGTAGCCCTGGCTGTCCTAAAACTTGCTCTGAAGATCAGGCTGGCCTTGAACTTAGAGATTTGCCTGCCTCTACAAGCTGATCAAGTTCTAACACAGCTAGGGCAACACAGAGGAAACCCTGCCTTGATAAACTGAACCAAACCAAAAGATTTCAGACCTTTTTGGTTCCCCTAAACTCTGAAGGAGAGCCATCAGGAGTGGGGTGGGTCTTGATGAAGGCAGCAACAATAAGGCAATGGAAGTATTGATGAATCAACGTCAGGGAGGCAGATATGGGCATGAGTGAGGCTGGACATCAGCTGGTAGACCTGAAGAGTTCAAGAGCAAGACCCATGAAAGATACAAGTTCATTGGGATGGTCAGTCCCTGCCATCTAGCTGGGGTCAGAGTCCAGCAGTTTTGACACAGCTGAGAGGTCAGCCTTCCTGGGTCTGGGAGGAGGGTATTTATTGTAGATCCACATGCAAAGCTCAGTCTTAGCAGCTGCAGCTCTGATAAAAATAGAGGAAAGGGATTCCAGTAACGGACTTGGTATCCAGCAGCTGTTTCTACTCACGGATACACTATTTACTCCATTCCAAAACACTACCCAGGGAATGGGAAGGCTCCCAGGAGCCTTGTGGAGAAAATGCCCAGGCTCAGAGGCAAGCCTAATGACAGACAGGGTAGGGAACAAGGGATGCCACACCCACCTGTGCTTGAAACCTATCTACAATGTTTGCTAAGAAGCGCTCACTCTGGGAGTCAGAGAATTTTCCCCTACAGCAACTCCACTTCAGGAGTGCTGGATCACAGAGCTTTCCTGCCTTACTTTCAAGTTCTGGGTTATAGGAGTGTGCCACCATGTCATTTCCCCCAACTTTAAAAATTTTTTTTTTAAAACACTTTTATTTATTTATTTATTTGCCTTGGTGTTTGCCTGGAACTGGAACTACAGACAGTTGTTAGCTGCCATGTGGGTGCTGGGAATTGAACCCGGGTCCTCTGGAAGAGCAGACGGTGCTCTTAACCGCTGAGCCATCTCTCCAGCCCCAACTTTTTAAATTTTAACTTGTTAATTATTATTTATTTTTAAAGATTTGATATTTATGTGAATGGGTATTTTGCTTGAATGACATGTCTGTGTACCATGTGCATGCAGTACTCCTGGAAGGTGTCAGATCTCCTGAAACAGGAGTTTAAAAAGCCACCATGTGGGTGCTGAGAACTGAACCTGGGTCTTCTGCAAGACCAACAAGTGCTCTTAACCACTGAGTCATCTCTCCCATCTCCTTTTTAAAAATCAATCAACCAACCAATTAATTTATTGACATGGTCTTACTATGCAGCCATGGTTGGCCTGAAATTCAGAGACCTGCCTGTTTCTAGAGTGGTGGGTTAAAGGCATATCCTACAATGTCAGATCTCCAACTTTTTGGGGGAAAGATGACAGGTTCTCACTATGCAGTCTTGACTTGCTGTGTATAGACTGGAAAAACTCTTGAAGGTAGAAATTAAAAGCATGCGTCAAGCTTTTAATCCTAGCACTCAGGAGGCAGAGCTACTTTGGTCTACAGAGCGAGTTCCAGGGTGATACAGAGAAACTCTGTCTTAAAAAAAAAACCAATAAAATAATAACAATAATAATGTATATGTATGTGCAAGCACCAGCAGAGGCCAGAACAGGGCACTGGGTCCTCTGAGACTAGAGTTATAGGTACTGTCAACTGCCAACAGGGATGCGGGGAACTGAATTCAACCTTCCAAAAGAGCAACAACACATATGAGTGCTGAGCCATCCCTCTTGACCCAATCAGCCTTTAAAAAAGAATTTTTTTTTTTTTTTTTTGGAGAGACCTAACATAGTCTTGTTAGGCTGCTCAGGTTAGCCTTGAACTCACTCTGTAACCCCTGAACTTCCAGTCATCCTCCCTCCCTCAGCTTTTCTGAGTAGCAGACTGTACCACCAGATCCAGCCCTGCCCTCCTGTCAATGCCTAGAGATGAGGACCAGTCACCTCCTTAGGATCACTTAATTTAGTTCTTGCCTTAGGATCACTTGAGTGTGTACGGTGGGTAGTCAGCTGCCTTGAGCAGCATAGCCATCCTATCATCTCAGAGCTGAGGGATAAAGGCTACTTCAGTCAGCTTCCTTTTGCACTTTATAATGTATGTGGATAGGTAGTGACTCCCAATGGTTACTTCCAAGCTAGGAGCACAGTTTCACTGTGCTATCAGTATCACTCACAGGATGAGTTAGTCGGGCTCATGTATCCAAGGATGATGCCACTGGATTTTTAATCTTTCGTAGCTTTTTCTTGTTACAGTTTCCTTCCTCAGTTCTGCTTTCTGCAGTTATTTCTAACCATCTCTAAGCAAAAAATCTTTCCTACAAAATAACTGACATATTCAAAGAGATAAAAAGCTGGTGGGGCAAAACATGTCTTTAGTCAAGCTCCATTACATGTCAAGCTCCAGAGACATGAAGCCACATGTAATGGCTGAAGTTCCAATCACCTGCAATCATAATAGAACACCGTGAGTCTAGGGAGAAAAGATGGCAAGAGAGTGTCACATGTTCCTGAAGCTAGCTACTCAAGGCAGGAAGTCCCAAGATGTGGTTGAGGACTACTGGTAAGACAACTATGGCTTTCTTGTTTAGCTTCATCTGAAAACAGAATGCAAGTCATCTTGGTTTGCAGGGGACTGGCTTTGGACCCTCAGGACCAGAATTCCAAAGATAGTTTTCCATTTGACACTCCCATATCATCTCAGTTTAAATTATAAATGCTCTGCTGTTGTGCAGCATTGTCCAGGGGAAATGGCAAAGCCTGCATACATTCTATACAGTGTTTTTCATCTGTGGTTGGTTTATAACTTTATTTATTTATTATTTTTTTTATTTATTTGCCTTGGTGTTTGCCTGGAACTGGAACTACAGACAGTTGTTAGCTGCCATGTGGGTGCTGGGAATCGAACCCGGGTCCTCTGGAAGAGCAGACGGTGCTCTTAACCGCTGAGCCATCTCTCCAGCCCCCTGTGGTTGGTTTATTAGTGCAGGTAGAACCTACTACTACTAAGAGCTGACTACTAAATCAGACTTGATGCCTTTTTTTTCCCCCTTAGAAAGGCAGGCAATGTTTTTTTATTGAGGAGTAGAGTAATGGCTCCCTATAAGAAGTGGAGGGGTCCTGGGTTGCCCCAGATTGGTTTTACAAGTGCAACAGCAGTGTGTATGTTTATTGTTGCTTGCCCTGTTCATTAGGACCACAGCAGGCCCTGCTTCTAAAGCATGGCAGGAAGCTTGGCTAGGAGATGATGGCACATGCCTTTGAAGGCTAGCTTGTTTTGCAAAGTGAGTTCCAGGACAGCCAGGGCTATTAAACAGAGAAAGCCTGTCTCAGAAAAACAAAATAAAAAACAAACCAAATCATGGGAGGACCAGGAGGGGACAGACTGCTGCTAGAGTCTGTTTGTCTTCCCATGTCCTGAGCTCCATGACAGCATGGGAAGTTTGATTTATTCATCCTAAGACAAACACTGCTTGTTTTTGGGTTCAGATTTGGACCTACTATTTGATGACTCACATAACTTTTGTGTGAGGGTGCCACAGCACATATGTAGGGTGGTTGGAGGACAACGTTAAGGTGTCATTTTCTACTTTACCAAGTAGATTCAGAATCCAATTCAGGTCCTTAGACATAGTAAGCAAACACCTTTACCAATGGGCCACATTGCCTGCCTCCACATAGCATTTTTTTTGAATACTTCCAATTTTTTATTTATGTGTATGTTTATGTGTTTATGATGTGTATGCAGGTGTCCAGAGACCAGGAGGTGCTGTAGAATCCTCTAAAGCAATGGTTATCAACCTTCCTCATACTGTAACCCTTCTGTTCAGTTCATGTTATAATGACCCCAACCATAAAATTATTTTCATAGCTACTTCCTGATTTTGCTGCTCAGAATTGTAATGTAAATATCTGATACTTAGGATATCTGGTATGTGATGCCCAAGTAGAGAACCACTGCTCTAGAGCTAGGGTTACAGACAGCTGTGACCAGTCCCATGTGGGTACTGGAAACAGAACTCCTGTCCTCTCCAGAACAGGAATCATTCTGAACTGCTGAGCCATCTATCCAACCCCTTGAATACTTTTCTTGTATGACAATTTTTTTTTTTTTTTTTTTTTTTTTTGCGCTAAATGGTGCACACCTTTAATACCAGCATATGGGAGGCAGAGATAGGCAGACCTCTTGGTCTACAAAGCAAGCTCCAGGACAGCTAAGGCTGCTACACAGAGAAACCCCATCTCAGAAAGAAAGACAGACAGACAGACAGACAGACAGAAAGAAAGAAGGAAGGGAGGAAGAAAGAAAAAAGGAAAGATACTCTAGCCAGGTGTGGTGGTATACACCTTTACTCCCACTACTCAGAGACAGAGGCAAGTTTATCTCTTTAAGAGTTCAAGACTAGGGGCTGGAGAGATGGCTCAGAGGTTAAGAGCACTGATTGTTCTTCCAGAGGACCTGAGTTCAATTCCCAGCAACCACATGGTGGCTCTCAACCATCTATGACATCTGGTATTCTCTTCTGTATACTGTATGCATAATAAATGAATAAATCTTAAAAAAAAAAAAAAA